>CM059191.1:25778797-25828898 GCA_030323885.1 Branchipolynoe longqiensis
GGAAGAGGAGGGGAGGCAGTACGGGGAGAGGGAGTATGGGAGGGGAGGGAGGGAGGGAGTAGGGAAAGGGATAGGGGGAGAGGAGGGGAGGGGAGTGAAGGGAGAGGAGGGGATGAGGGGAGAGGAGGGGGTGAGGGGAGGGGGAGGGGGAGGAGGGGAAGGGGAAGGGGAAGGAGGAGGAGGGAAAGGGGAAGTGGGAGGGGGAATGGAGGAGGGCAGGGCAGGAGGGGAAGTGGGGGGGGGGGGGAGGAGGCGAGGAGGGGGGATTAGACCCGGCGGGTTGCCTAGATATAAGGATTGCAGGGTGCTTAATCTTACATAATCCAATGAAAGCATATCATTTCTTTTTTTTAAGAGCAAAAAACTACTGCATACATTCTATGCTACATCTCTAATTTAGACATATATCGCTACAAAGAAGGGACTGTTTGCTTGTTGAGGTCTCACCCCATGGCAACACGTAATGTAACATGAGGACGGCAGAGAAGGGATATTTAGTCTTGACATCATCATCATCATTATGCTGTCAGTCATGATGCAACAAAGACTGCTTTCATTACTTGACTGCAGCTCTCCAACATTTCATGAAAGCTGCCTGCAAAAGTGTTGAAGGGCTGCTGGCTTTTGCAAGTTACCAGCGGCACTCTCTCGGGGAGCAAATAGAGGTTTCACACCGGCAAGAACATGTCAAGACAGGCACAAAACTATTTGTCCCTGCAGTGGCTGGTGGGGAGATGTTCGGAGTTCCATACATCAACCGCCCTTAATGCTGCCACAGTGATATGGTTTTCTGTTCAGGGTTTGCTCCCTTATGCCTAGTACACACCTCCCGTATAGGATTCGCACACTAAAACTCGCGACTCGACCCGACCCGCTTAAAACTGAAAACGGGCCGATTCGTCTTTCGAATTGCGAATCACAATCGTAAACAGCCGCTTTTAGCACTAAAAACTGAGTTTTATGCGCGAATCGCAATCGCTAGGTGTGCGCGGGGAGCGCACACCAAGCGATTTTTATGGGCGAAATGGGCAGTTTTCGATCGTATACGGGAGGTGTGCACACCCAAACGGTAGGTGTGTACCGGGCATTAGCCTTCGGTTCTGTCAAGAACCTGTACCACAAGGCAGTGGTTTACAATTCTGCAGGGCAGGGGCATCAAACTCCCTGAGGTATTGCAATACCTGCAATACCTGCATACCACACTCTTGACACTGCTGTAAAATAAACACTGAAAACTAAATATTGCTTCAATAATAACATCATACATATACTGTAGTATATTTCCAATATCATGGAAAATTTTTTTTTTAACGCAGATATGTCCCATAATTGAATTGTGTCGAACCGACAATTCCATTTTATTCATGCTAGTAAATTGGGCTCTATATAACATTGCATATTTCTAGTCACTCGTAGTGTCACCCTCAAGATCCTCCAACCCCCCCCCCCTCCCCCCCCACCACACAAACACACTGATATTTGCGCGGTTTAGGAGATGAAAGATGCACTAAGGCATTCCGCCGAGGGGTATGGGACCACAAAAGCGCTGGGAAGATCTGATGCAAAAAGCTGATCAAAACCCAAACTCGCTTATTGCAAATGGTGAGAAAACAGGGCTTCCTGGATATGCGTGTGTATGGG
This sequence comes from Branchipolynoe longqiensis, assembly GCA_030323885.1. Classification (NCBI taxonomy): domain Eukaryota; kingdom Metazoa; phylum Annelida; class Polychaeta; order Phyllodocida; family Polynoidae; genus Branchipolynoe; species Branchipolynoe longqiensis. The sequence goes on from CM059191.1 coordinate 25,780,439, forward strand.
TGGGTAGGTGGGTGGGTGGGTGAGCAGTAGGAAGAACAGCATGTGGCAGAGATTAGTGGGGATTACCAGACTCAGACCTGTTCAGGTTTTTGTTTGTTGCTGTTTTACGTCCTAGCAACATCTAAGGTCATATCAGGACGGGTACCGACTTGTGACAGTGCGCACTCATGGTGACTTTATAGTGCTGCCCCACTAGAAGGCCAGGCCATCAGCAGCATGACCTGATATCTGACTCAGTCACATTATCCTGACACTGAGCCAACCAGTCCTTGCCCTATCCTAATAATGCCGAGCGCTAGGCTAGGAAGCAACAAGTATAAATTGTTAAGTCTTTGGTTTGACTCGGCCAGGGTTCAAACTCACGACCCCACGATCTACCAACACGGGAGACGGATGCTCTGACTAATTCGGCCATCTCGTCTCGTCCCGACCCGTTTAGTTTCCACGTTCCGCCGCTAGGTGGACACATCACCTTCGTTTCACTCGACCGGGAACTGAACTCGCGACTTTTCGCATGCATTTCCAGCGCTCTACCGATTCGGCCAGCGCACCCGGTGAATCCAATTACACCCACTAAATGTATTGGCGCAAATAATTAACTTAACCATATAACCTATTCGCATCCCTTCGTTAAAGACACTGTTATTAACAGTGTTAATACGATTTATTGCTATGGCAGTCCTTGCGGCCATCATGCCTATGTATGAGATAGTGGCTGCGTCATTTGCTGTCGCCTCTGCTTGGCGTATAGCCGGCGGGACCTGGGTAGAACGTTAATGAATCGTAGAGTCGCTGGGGCGAGAGTCTGCCCACCCACTTAGAGCCAGGGGACCCCCTCACTCCCCCCCCCTCCTCCCCCTGCCCCCCCCCATCCCTCATCCACTGGGCAACCTACCTAGCACCCAGGGGAAGGGATGCACCCAACCGGAACTAGGGGAAGCATACACCTACCGACAGAGCTGAGGGAAGATTACACCAACCGACAGAGCTGAGGGAAGATTACACCAACCACCGATAGAGCTGAGGTTAGATTAGGTTGAAGTTTTTAAGTCCTGGCAGCAGTAATGTCATAGCAGGGTTTATATTAATGAACTTTAAAAATTGAACCGAGGGCTTCCTCTGGCTGCCAACTTGTATTTGTTCGTTATCTCCCAATTCCTCAACTCTATGCCAATATAAATAAACACTATGCTGGAACGATCATCTTCACAGCTTGTTTACAGTGGATTTCTACCGAAGCCGTTTTTTTCCCTCAGATTTAGGCAAAATTGTCATTCACACATACTGTGATGAATACAGGTGAATCGTTTATCCAACGTTTACCTATAGATTCAGGAATAACTCTAGGGGCCATCGACATGCATGGAGCTGGATCAAGCACACTTTCCCGCCCCTCCCCCCCCCCCCCCCCAAACCCCCAACGCCGTCAACACCAGCGTACCAAACTCAAAACACTACCACTCAAACTATATTGCAACACCAGCAGAAACAGTCAAACCCATCATCACTGGAAAGGCCATTATGCATCAATAACGCGTGTTTATTATAGACATACCCCCCCCCCCCCAACACACACACACACACACACAACCTCCTCTATCTCCTACTCCGACCCACACTGCAGCCACGGCCGCCCACTAGTCGCGCCCCCTACCGGGGTTGGAGGATCCAACCTGCGGCGTGCCAGCATCCTGCCTGATCTCAGTCCATTTCCGGGGCCCCCACACCCACCCCCGCCCCTCCCGCCGCCCCTCCCGCCTTGTTACCAGGCTGTATACATCAGGCGCCCCAAAGTGGGGGCTGGATACCAGCCGGCGGCGGGCGGCGGGCGGCGGGCGGCGGGCGGCGGGCGGCGGGCGGCGGGCGGCGGGCGGCGGGCGGCGGGCTGTGATGGCTGATGGCTGATGGCCGATGGGTGGCGGTGATGGTTGGGTAGTGTCTGCTCGGTGTTGGGTGGTGGCTGTAGGTTAGTTGCCTGGTTGTTGGAGTGTTATGTCCTGGCAACATTTAATGTCCAATGACTTATAAAATGAATACTAATCGCTACCTAGCCCAGCGCTCAGCGTTAATAATAGCAATGGATAAGGGCTGGTTTGCATCGTATCAGGATAATGTGACTGAGTGGGGTATATGGTCATGGAGTCGGTGGCCTGGTCTCCTAGTGGGGCATGACCATTACGTATCCATGAGTGCACACTGTCACAAGTCGGTACCCGTCCTGCAACGACTTTAGATGCAGCTAGGATTTAAAACAACGAAAGCAAATAACAAATTAATGTGCAATAAATACTATTCGGCGTCCACACACCCCATCCACACAAAGCACTCGTATTTCCTTATTATTTATTACCGAATTTCCCAACAGTGGCAGACTATATTTTCGACCGACAACTTATTTATCACTGAAATCGAATCAGTTAGCGCCGGTACCCAGCGGAAAAGGCAGTGTCGCCGGTGGGTCGGGAGTGTGTGTGTGGGGAGGTGAGAGCGGGGGGCACCGGGGACAAGCAAAGATAGCAGCAGTAGTACCACGAGCACTACCCTTAGTAGGAGCTCACAACATTATACTCAGACCACCACGCAGCTCTCCTCCACACCAATGTACCCAAAGTCACCCACCCCACCACCATCACCCAGATTCAACCCAAACCATGCAGACTGGGTGACCTTCAACCTGCATCTAAAAAACTTAATAGATCGGAACCCAACGACCACATGTGATGAGTTCACCACATTAACTTACCAAGCAATGACAGACACCATAAAGCAAACCATCTCCTGTAACCACACTGGCCACACCACCTCTAATGCAATGTGTAGATCAAAGAGATTCTGCCACAAACTCCTCTACAAGCGCCGCACAAACCCTAACTGTGGGACTGATAATCTCGTTAAAATAGCCACCAGTTGGGCCAAACATTTTGAGCTTGCCGAATCGGACAGGAGGTAGAAACTTTGGTGTACCAAAATAAACTCTCATACCACCTCCAGACAACTCTGGTGCAAACTGAACAACATCCAGGGGAGCCTCGCCACCCCCACTCCCACTCTATCCACACCCTGGCCAACTTGCAGCAGAACACAACAAAATGTTCATGGACAGAACATACCCTGCAGTCAACCTCCCTTACGCCCGCAAACCAGCACTCACCAGGAACTCCGCCTGGAGAGCCAAACTCATAGACAAATCAATAGCCACAAGGTCCACCCATAATCTTGACAACCACCTGACCAGGGCTGAGCTCGACCGCGTCCTAGGCACCACCACAAAGAAGACAACCCCAGGATTCGACGGAGTCCCTAACACTCTGTGGACCAAGTTATCTGCCACTAACAGGGAAACTCTCCTCCCCCTCCTCGACAATATCTTCTACAATGCTGACATACCCCAATCGTGGATGGATGCTCATATGATCCCCATCCCCAAGAAAACCCCATGCAAAGTCAGACCCATCTCCCTTCTCCAATCCCTCGGGAAAGTTAGTGAAAGAATCATCCTCGCCCATCTCCAGATGGTCACAGAAGACCCCACCACTGGCCTACCAGAGGAGGTCATTGGGTACCGAGGAGGACGAGCCACCCAGCATGCCATCGCCACCCTCATCGACAGCATTTCCTATGGCCTCAGTAATGGACACGAGACAGCAACCATCTTCCTTGACCTCAAAAAAGCCTGTGAGCTTATCGACCACAACGTAGTACTGACATCAATGGCTGATCTTGGCATCGCCGGTCGGCCTCTTGCGTCCGTCCTAAATTACCTCCAGAACAGGCAAGCCAGGGTACGTGTCCAAGGCACCTCTTCTCCCTACCTCCAACTAAATAAAAAATGGGGTCCCCCAGGGTGCAGTGCTCAGCCCCCTCCTCTTCAATGCGGTGACGGCATCTAGCCACCCGAGAGATCACAGACACAACCAAAGTCTGCTACGCAGATGACATTGCCATCACCTGCTCCCATGCAATCAATGCACAGGATCTGGCTGAACATGTGCTCCATCTGGTAGGAAACGCCTGCTGGGACCTTGGCCTAAAAATCTCCCCCCACCAAGACAAAGATCATGCACATGTTCAGAGGTCAACCACTTCACCCCCTCTAGCTAGATGGATCCCCTATCGAATGGGTCTCCACCTTCGACTACCTAGGTATCTGTCTAGACTGAGACCTGAACATGAGAGCCCCATTCCACCACCTGGCCACCAGAATGACCAACAGACTCCTCCTCATGAAGTGGATCTCTGGCTTCTCCTGGGGCACCCCGGATGGTGTACTCGCACAGTTCTCCCGCTAGGCAGTCCGCTCCCTCTTTGACTACCCCACGCCCAGACTCGCTCTCAAAGCCCTCAGGCTTGACAACCCCCAAATTTGACTACCCAAGAACAAGATCTTCCTGAATGAGTTCCGGAAACTTGAGAACATCCAACACAGGGCTGCCAGTCTGGTCCTCCATGTTCCCAGCACCACCAGAATTGAGATCCTCCTCCTTGAATCCGACCTCCTTCCCCTCCACCTCCGAGGCAAACAACTTATCACCACCCACCTCATAAGAACCCTCTCCTCAGGCCTTTCATCAACAATCTGCAGAACTGTGGCCTAGCTCCGAGATGGGACCTGCGGTCACCCTCACATCTCCCGCCTCAAGGACGCCATGACCACCCTCAAGGACTCCCACAGACTCCACATTGCAGACTCCACCCTGAGCCCTCACAAGCCACCATGGTTTTCCATTCCAGTGGAAACCTGAACCACCAGCCTAGTTGCTGCCAAGGCGGTTTACACCACCCTCAAATTACACTCCCTGGCTCTCGAGGCCATAACTCAGGTGAAGGTGGACATCCCCCTCGCTAAGATGGTCTATACCGATGGCTCCCTTAACCCAACATCAGGTAGAGCCGGAACCTTCATCCCCTTCTCCAATACAAAGAACACCACCAGGGTGTCAGACTTTGCTTCCACTCTCGATACCGAGGTCGCTGCCATTCACTTGGCCCTCGAAGACCTCCACAGCTCAAGTGCCATCATCATTACCAACTCTCTGAATGCCATCGAAGAGATCGCCCACCCAAATGCCCGACACTCCCTTGTCAACTTGATCCAGGTTATAATCTCGACCAGATATCAGGCACACCTCAACACAGTCCTGCTATGGGTCCCCTCCCATGTAGTACTCTATGGTAATGATCAGGCCGACTGTGCTGCTCTAGCTGGTGCCAACCGAGCAGACGTGGAGCCAGCCATCCCTCCCTCCATCACCAAACCGACCGCCGCTGCTTCTCGAGCCACCAGCAAACTCTGGGAACGCGCCACACAGAAGAAACAAGTATGGAACCCTTATTCAATAAGCTGGCTCTGGTACACCCTGGTCAGAACTAACATCCCCCATCCAGTCGGCCTTCCCGCTTTTACCCAAGTCGCCGTCAACCGCTTCAGGACTGGCTACCACTGTTGGATTGGTGTCCCCAACCTCCAGCGCTGTCCGTGTGGCACTAAGATCTTCAATGTGGCCCTCTTGTGGCGCTGTCAACAGATCTGACATCAGTGACTTCATGGAGGACTCTGACTGCCAACTCAGCGACAATAGGGCTGCTCTGGCTATCCTCTCCAAGATTTCCAAGTCATCCTGGAACGCACTTGCTCGCTTCTACCACCAGAACGCAGATATCATCAATGCTGTCGGTCTCCCAAACCCTGACACCGAGGACTAGCAGGCCCCACCTCATCCCCATACCTGACTTGACATCACTACCAGCTACCCACAAATTTTCACTAATAACTGACAGGTAATCCCACCCACTGCCTAACTAATCCCATCCTCACTTCACTTCTTAATCTGAAGGGACTGAAGCTTGGATCCTGGTCAAGTCAAACCAATGAGTTACAAAATAGGTACCTGTTGCTGCTCGGCGCTTGGTGTTATGAGGTCAGGAGAGGGACTGGGCACACAGTGTCAGGATAATGTGACTGTGTGGGACATCGGGTCATGCTGCTGGTGGCCTGATTTAACAGTGGGGCAGCACTGTAAAGTTGCCATGAGTGTGCTCACTGTACATCCTGGTATGGCCTAGGGTCTTACTGGGGCGTAAAACTACACCAACCACCCAGCCTCCCCCAGCCCTCTCAGAGGACTGTGTTTGGGTTCTTGGGCTGCCTTTTTCCTTCCTCCCCCCACCTCAATTTCTCTGACCACTACCCATCGGAAGTCAACACCCAACCACATGGGTCCGCTTTCAGCGGTGCCTATACAGTGCTGCAGATGTGCAGCCTTCAATGCACCAATGCGACTGAAAACTCCCCAAAAACAAAGAACACTACTAGTAATCCTGAGATTTGATGCCAGAAGCAACGGCGTGGAGGGATTGATGGTCGGATGGTGGGATTGATGGTTGGGGAATTGCGTTTTAGGAGGTTATGTATCTATAGCTTAGAAACTAAAGCTAAACACCATATTTGTCATTGCTTTCTGCGTGTAGGTGCGTCAGCGTGGGAAAAGGGAGGGGAGGGCAGCGGAGGGCAGGGGTGGGTGAGGGAGGGGTGATATGGGATGGTGGGGGAGGGTTGAGGGTTGAGGGCGAGGAAGGGGTGGGTGAGTGAGGGGAGGGTGAGGGTGAGGGTGAGGGAGGAGGGGAGGAGAGGGAGGGAGGAGAGGGAGGGAGGAAGGGAGGGAGGAGGGTAGATGGTAGGGGAGCGGGAGGGAGGGGAAGGGGAGGAGCTTCGGAGGTGAACGGAGGAGGAGCAGAGGAAGGGACGTGGGGAAGAGAGGAGGGGGACTGGAGGGAAGAGAGGGGGGCAGGAGGGGATGAGGGGTGTGCAGGAGCGATGAGAGGCAGCAGGAGGGAGGAGAGGGGACAGGAGGGTGATGAGAGGGGACAGGAGGGAGAAGGGGCAGGAGGGAGGAGAGGGGGCAGGAGGGAGGAGAGGGGCAGGAGGGAGGAGAGGGGACAGAGGAGGGAGAGGGGACAGGAGGGAGGAGAGGGGACAGGAGGGGGATGGGATGGGACAGGAGGGATGAGGAGGGGAGGGAGGAGGGGACAGGAGGAGAGGGGGGAGGGAGGAGGAGAGGGGGCAGGAGGGAGGGAGAGGGGAGGAGGAGGGGAGGAGGGGGCAGGAGGGAGGAGGGGGGCAGAGGAGGGGGAGGGGGCAGGAGGGAGGAGAGGGGGAAGGAGGGAGGAGAGGGGGCAGGAGGGAGGAGAGGGGGGGGGAGGGAGGAGAGGGGGAGGAGGAGGGAGGGGGCAGGGGGGGAGAGGAGGGGGCAGGGGGAGGAGAGGGGAGAGGGGGGAGGGGAGGAGAGGGAGCAGAGGGAGGAGAGGGGAGGGGAGGAGGGAGGGGGGGGTTGAGGGGAGGGGTGGAGGAGCGGAGGAGCGGAGTGGGCAGGAGGGAGGAGGGGAGGAGGGAGGAGGGGAGAAGAGGAGGAGATGAGATGAGGAGAGGAGGGGAGGAGCAGGGGAGGAGGAGCGGAGGAGGGAGGAGGAGGGGAGGAGGGGGGGGAGGGGAGGAGGGGAGGGGGGCAGAAGGGTGATGAGAGGGGTGATGGGAGGAGGAAGGGGAGCGGAGGGGGTTGGGGGAGCGGAGAGGAGGGAAAATCCTGTGAACTACCTTAAGATCCCCCCCCCCCCGCCATCTTCCTCTCGCAGCGGCCCCGTGCGGGGCCCCTAACAGCGCCCCTCCCCAGGGGGCGCCCGTTGGCCACCTCCAATCGTACTTGGATTTCACCGGGCGGCAAAGTATGGACGGGGGTGCGGTGGCGCCGGGAGCTGTGATTGAATTTGATGACGGGCTTTCCATTTGAATTTGGTTCAATTTTGCCTCCACGATGGTGAGGAGGATGGGGACAGGCGGTGGGAGGGTGGCGGGAGTACGCGCACTGGGAGGGGAATGGATGGGGGAGCGGGGGGTGGGAGGTGGAGTGTGTGTGTGGCGGGGAGGTGGAGTGGGGGGGGGGGGGGAGGAATGGATAACCTCCCTCGCCCGATGCGGCAGATGGCTCCTTACCAAGTACCGCATTTCCTCGACTAGTTCCTGGAAATGTGTACCCTTGGTGAGTATCTGTTTGGACTGGTGGTTAATATTCGTTCAGTGCGGAATTAAGGCGCATATATTTTCATATATTAAATCATTTTTGTTAACGCAAACGAGACAAATTACCCCAGAACACCACAATTGCATAAAGCAGTGGTGTTCTCAGGTCATTTCACTATTTAAACAAAATTATATGTATATATGTATAACTGATATTTTATTTGTCAAATTTCACGAATTTAAAAACGGAAAACTGGAAAACGGGAAAGGGTAGTGTGATTGCAGCTGCTTTACTTTAGTCTAAACATAGTAATATGGTTGTTTGGTACATCCTAGCAAGATCTATGGTTCTGTAACATTGTGCACGCATAGTACTGCCCCACTGGAGACCTGATCACAAGCACAGTGACCTGATATTCCACTCAATCACATTATCCTGATAATGAGCAAACAACCATTTCCCTATCCCAGTAATGAAAAACAAGAGCGAAGCAAAAACAAGTATTAATTGTGTAAGTCATTCATGTGATTGGGTAGGATTCGAACTGATGATCTTTTGCGCTGGAAGCCAGTGTTCTTATCAATTGTGTTACCGCGTCTGGTAGTAATGTAAACTAATAATAAATCACTAGATCGTAGACGTGATGGCCAAATGGTTGGTTGATTGTTGGAGATTTATATCTTGGCAACATCTAAGGTCATATCAGGACGATTACTGACTTGTGACAGTGTGCACTCATGCCAACTTTATAGTGCTGCTCCACTGGAAAATCAGGCCACCAGTACCATCACCCGATCTCCCACTCAGTCGCATTATCCTGACCAGCTAACCAGTCCCTGCCATATCTTATCAATGCCAAGCACCAAGCTAGGAAGCGCCAAGCTAGGAAGCGACAATTATCAATTTGGTAAATCTTTGGTTTGACTCGACTGTGAATTGAACTCCCGCACGGGGTCGCCTATGCTCTACCAATTTGGCCACCGATCCGGTGCTACAAATATATTTACACACACATACATACACATGTATATACATATACACATATATATATATAGGATAGTTGTGGGTCGGGGAGAAGGAAGCACATCCTGGTCCAGCAATCTTTTACATACTTTATAGGATGAAAAATTATCTCAGTATTATATGGATACTTTACTGTTTTCATTTTGGCACCAGAGAAACGTGATAGTCATGGTAGGGTAGGGTGGGCGGGCCCTGACCCATGACTATCAGAGGCCAGTACCTTCCGAAAACACCAGTTATCCAGCATCTGTACCCAGGTAAGACTCGTATAACTATACTATTTTACCTCGGTACTACCCTCTGGCTACTCGTAGTCCAGGGAGAATTTTACGTAATCTAATTTGTTATCCTTTTATTCTTAATATTGTAATCATACCATAATGCTTTTAGTGCAAACATAGTAATTTTTTGTTGCTAACCCTTCTTTAGTTGGTGAGTAGGCGAGTCACCAGGCCACTTGACTTCTCTAGTTGTTTGTTGTAATGTTTTGGAAACGATCTAGCTGTCTTCCACCCCACATGCGCAAGGATTCTCTTAACTGAGCTTCCTAACTGTCTTGCCTTGGAGACAATGGTTCCACGCATTGAGTGAGATGCATAGCGTCCAGTATTGACGCCTGCCTGTCTAAGCACCTTGATGGTCCATCTTGCGAGTGTGTCTCTTGAGATAGCTTTACGTGTTTAACCGTTCGGCTAATCTGCCCCCGCCTAAGGCGAGCCTAACGTGTTAATGTTATGTAATAATTTCCATGTGAGATTCCTGAGCCTGCCGCGGGCTGCTGCGGCTCCTCCTCCCGTCTGCAGGTAGTCCATCGCCGTCGGTGTCCGCCCCGCGCGAAAGGCGGCCAGCCAGAGTTTCATCTACATACGCAATTCGCCGACGAGCGCGCCTATAGGCCTAAAGTTTCCCTACTTCTATAAGTTAGGTTATTTCAACTAGCTGGCTGTCCCCTTCGCATTTCGGTATATTAATTGTGTTACTGAATAATTCTAGAAGTACGCGTACGGCTAGGGATGCCGCCGCTGTCACTGATAATCAGTTCTAAGTTAATGTCGTTAATTTCCGCCTTGAAGTAACACTACGTTAAATTCTGTTATAGTCTGTCATTATATTCCCACAGATGGAGTAAGTAACTGCATAAGGCCTACTTAGGCTTAAGGCCCTTAATTACATATAAAGCAATCGAATATCAGGTTTTCTATAGCGGTTAATCCACAATAATACTGGAGGATAGTAAAGAATGCAAGGAACGTCTCAGTCCACCTTCACGAGAGCTCACGACTTTATTCTTACCATAACTAACAAGGATACCAACGAAATATGCATACCTATTTAAGGCGCTACTAACTCCCTTTTCCTCCCGTGTGATTTGATTACCTTGGTTTTAGAATTTAGATAAGAAAAAGACCGAATATCGGCTGAAAATGACAGAGCGCGAATAAACACGTCTGCCGGGTCAGGCCCCGAACGCCCGACCTCCTTCCGTTGCTTAGCTAGTCGCTAAGCAACGCTTTACCCCCGCGAACCGTCGCGTGCACATGCGGAAGCAATTTGCGCTCTCCGTTGGACGAGTGCGCAAATTGCTCAAGGCGAGTAGACACGCCCACTTCACTGCTCCCCCAGACGAACAACAGGAACTGTCGTTCGTCTGAAAAATAGCAAAGTGGGCGAGACTACAAAGGCTCGCGGGTGTAGCACCTGAAAATAATAAAGCTATGACCGTTTCCCGGCGCGTTCAGCGAAAATTATCGCTGACCGCGCTGGGCACAAATTTTACTTCTCGTTGTGTTTTTCTTTTCAATAACTTAAACTAAGTGCATCAGAAGATATAAATACTCATCCATAAACGCGCTAGGGCGCAAAACTGACCTCTAAAAAGTCGACAATAGCGTACTTATAGATGCGCCTGTGCGCAAATAGCTTTCAGGAATAATTGAGTGAATGTTGTCTATATTTTCTTTTAAGAAAATTTTACCGCATGGCAAGTAAAGACAATGCGCCGAAGCGCAAATTTGTGCCTATCACAAATGTATATGATATTAATTCGCCCAAAAGGAGGAGGACATTACTGGCGACTGGCGGGCCCCGTATATATAAAATACTCCCGACCGGTTCTTACTATTTGGGCACCGTACAGTTAGATTGTACTCCCGACCGTAAAGTCACTTGAGGGCTCCGTAAGTTGTGGTACTCCCGATGAGAAAACCCATGTGGGCTCCGCATAATTAAATACTCCCGGCGCATTTTCCCAATTGGGGCACCGCACCACCCCTACTCCCGACCAGGTAATGGTAAATCCATAAGTGTCCCTTGGACAAATAATACTGTTGTCTGATTTACTTCCGCGCCAAAACGGTAGATGGCCAACCAAGGCTTGGTCTCAGGGGGATTGACTCCTTACAGGATCTCCCTTTCATCATGAACCGCCATAGCTGCCATATGGATATATATTCGTTATTTTAAAATTGAAATGCGTTGTGTGAGCAATGGTTTTTTTTTTTTTTATATATATTATTAATGTCAGATTTAATATACATGTACATGGGTGGGTTATGCCAGCTATCGATGTATCAGCTATGGCAAAACCCCAAATTAAAATAAAATGCAATAATCCTCCTAATAAAGGCATATAGGAGGTGAGCCGCGAGCCTGCTTAATACTAACAAATGTAGCGCTGTAGCCGGTCGCTCGGGACCGACGCTTCCGCGTATAACAATGAAATGTCGGAGGTGTCATGATCAAACTAATACACACACTGCTCTATTTTACACCCCCGACCTGTCTGGATCAAGCCCCACAAAAAGACTCCTGGGCGGACTTCTAGCGATGCGAACGTACTTGGGGCCGTTGCTGCTGGCCGGAAAACTCTTCTTCTGTGTTATTTCGTAGCTTGAATACCAACTTTAACAAGAACTATAACATGGGATAACCATAGCCGAAAATCCAAAGTTGGAACGTCGCTTATGTATATCCCATTCGGGGTGGAAAATATCTTCCGCGCAAAAGGGCGGAAGATATTTTGCGTTGACCATGACTTCGGAAGAATTTTTTTTTTTTTTTATTGCAAACTTATTGGGCTTTCGTGTTTTTGTTTTTATCCTATCGGAAAAAATTTATATTAAAGTTTAATATATAAATGATACTATTATAACGCTTTTTGGCAATTCGAACCGAGAGCGATTCGGGCGGTTCGTTTGAAACGCCCTTTGCGATCTACCCTGCAAATCAGGGTTAAAGTGTGGACGCCTATTTGGCCAGTCACGCTTGTTAGCGTTACCCTGTTGGGTATTCTGTGAAGGGTGCCCGTTATAGGCGCAAATTCCTGTATCCACTGTATCATATGGATTGTCGTACGGCAAGTCTGCCACGGCGGAAGTAATTTCCGCCACCGTGCAGTTACGTGGGGTCATACGCGCTTTTGCCGCGTGATCCCTTAACATTTGATAAATATCCTCCATGGTGTGTCTACCCGGGGACCCTTGCTTTAAAATCATGTCGCGTTCCTCCCGGTCGCGCAACCCATGAATGAACACTGCCACTGTTTTGCGCGCGATTAAATCGCGCGACATTCCACATCCTTGTCCAGCTTTTCTGGCCTCAGACTCTAGCATCATCCCGTAGTTGACGGAATTGGCCGAGTCTGACGGACGTTGGAATCTCTTCTCAAAGAGTTCCCATTTCGATAAGGGATCCATTCCCTGGAATTGCCAAGCCAACGCTTCCACCAATTCATCTAAGGTGGCGCAATTATCTTGCTCCCACCTATCCACAGCCAACTGACCTGGACCATCTTGTAACAAGTGGATCAGGCGCGCAAGCGCAGTGGTCTCATTCCACCGGTTCACGGACATCGCCTTACTGAACTTTTCCCACCAAGTCTCCCAGTCTTGGTTTATTCCGTCAAACGGGGGAACTTCGACAGCCCTCACCCTTGCGGGCTGGTACTGCTCTTGCACGCTGATAGTTCGGTCGCGCAAATACAGAGATCGGTATACCGCTGAGGCACCGATGCCAGGGGTGATAGTGGATGCCTCCATTACCGCCCGGCGAATGGCTGGGTTCGTCTTTATGAGGTCCCGTTCTGCACCGGTGTACCGGTATGCAGCAAAAGAGTCGGCGCTCGCGTTTTGCGCGCAGCCGTCGACGGGCGCATTTTGCCCAGCTGGAAGGGAGGGAGCTGTGGGCGCACAGCCTGCCGCGTTAGACGCATTTACATTGGCGCTGCTAGGAGGGCCCAGCTTTGCTTGCCGTTGGATTGCTTTTAACACTCCATCAGAAACCCCGGGGTTGTGGTGCGCATTTACATCGCCCCCAGCAAATTGTTGCCATTGGGCATTCAGCTCATTTTCGCGCGTGAGGAGTTCCCTCTCGCGCTTTTGTAACGCACTTAGTTGTTCCCGTTGCACGGAATGTTGCGCGGCGGGTATCATGTACGACAAGTCCATGACTGGGGGCGGAAGAGACAGGGTCGGAGTAGCATCCGTCCTCTCTTTCGGAAGGAAAGAGAAGAGGCTGCCTTCCTCACGAGTGACCTGTAGGGACATTTGCGCGCTTTTGGCGGCTTCTGGATTTTGCGCGGGCGCAAATTGTGTATCAACCACAGCTTTTCCAGGAGTTCCTGGTTTAGCCGTTACAGTTAGGGGCGAAACCCCGGCAGGTCGGACTGGGTCCGCCATTACAGTAAGGGGGGATACCCCGAGACTTCGAACACTGTCCGAATCTGTTATGGAGACGCCATCCAAAGATTGCGCCTCCCCATCGCCCTTTTCTCCCCCCCGCAGGTGCTGCAGAACGCAAGCAACCGCGGCGGGCGGAAATAGGGGCCTCACCAGGTTCCTTCCGCCTAGCCAGCTCGCGAGCCTTAGCCTTTGCGAGCCTAGGCGACTGGCTTGTGCAACCACCAAAACTAAAAGAAATTCAAATTTCGCTGGTATATAAAAAAAAAACCTAAACAATCTACTAAAATTTATGAAAAATGCTCCGAATTTTGTACGAATAAAAGGATAATGAATAAAAATGAGCAACTGCAATAAATTAATCGCTCTATGCCCAGATAGAACAATTCCTTGATTTCAGTTATTTTCTCGCTATCACCAACGGTTAATTATAGAAATACACGAAATTTAGAAGATCCTAATGAAAATTTGAACAAAAGGAAAGATGCCGAATAAGAAGGAGATTTAAGAAATAAAGGTGAATGAAAGAGTTTTTAGACGTAAATACAGGAAAAAGAGTGAAAAAGCTAGCACGTAACGAAAACCGACCAAACAGTCTGGCAGACGTTGAGACACTGCCCTAATGTTCCAATAACGCCTTCTGACGTCGTCTCCTGTGCCAGCGACGCGCGATGTCGCTAGGTAACGATGGAACTAAGAAAAACATGCGGCTAGCGCAAGCAAACTGCGAAGATTCACTAAAAATAGGCCGGCATTTAATGTCGGAGAACCGCAGCAGCAATTTTACTTTAAAACTCTAACCAAATATAATGCACGTATAGCCTAATATCGGGATAGCTAGTCCACGTCCTGTACGCCTCCTCCAGTCGGAGCGACACAAGGGTACGCCATTATTGTGCATCTAACGCTCCTCAGGCCACGATTTGCGCCGATGTTTTAACCGCGGATTCACGGCTCGCCCCTCGCTGGTTATTTAAACTACTAATTAATTAAGGCTAGCCGCAAAATATAACAAGTATACCACATGGGTCAAGTCACCATTCGCAATGATGCTGCCCCGGTACGCCGTAAACTATCAATATCACGTCATGGAACATGAAGACAGTGACCGTGTGTCGCTGTCACAATGCGTACGCGCTGTCACTTCTGACAACACGCCGTTTTTTATTTTTATTAGATTCGCGTATCGAAAGTGAACTAAAAGGTATTACACTCCTTACTAATCCTGGTCACGGCACCAGTTTAACCGTTCGGCTAATCTGCCCCCGCCTAAGGCGAGCCTAACGTGTTAATGTTATGTAATAATTTCCATGTGACATTCCTGAGCCTGCCGCGGGCTGCTGCGGCTCCTCCTCCCGTCTGCAGGTAGTCCATCGCCGTCGGTGTCCGCCCCGCGCGAAAGGCGGCCAGCCAGAGTTTCATCTACATACGCAATTCGCCGACGAGCGCGCCTATAGGCCTAAAGTTTCCCTACTTCTATAAGTTAGGTTATTTCAACTAGCTGGCTGTCCCCTTCACATTTCGGTATATTAATTGTGTTACTGAATAATTCTAGAAGTACGCGCGTACGCAAGGGATTGCCGCCGCCTGGCACTGATAATCATTCTAACGTTAATGTCGTTAATTTCCGCCTTGAAGTAACACTACGTTAAATTCTGTTATAGTCTGTCATTATATTCCCACAGATGGATTAAGTAACTGCATAAGGCCTACTTAGGCTTAAGGCCCTTAATTACATATAAAGCAATCGAATATCAGGTTTTCTATAGCGGTTAATCCACAATAATACTGGAGGATAGTAAAGAATGCAAGGAACGTCTCAGTCCACCTTCACGAGAGCTCACGACTTTATTCTTACCATAACTAACAAGGATACCAGCGAAATATGCATACCTATTTAAGGCGCTACTAACTCCCTTTTTCCTCCCGTGTGATTTGATTACCTTGGTTTTAGAATTTAGATAAGAAAAAGACCGAATATCGGCTGAAATTGACAGAGCGCGAATAAACACGTCTGCCGGGTCAGGCCCCGAACGCCCGACCTCCTTCCGTTGCCCAGCCAGTCGCTAAGCAACGCTTTACCCCCGCGAACCGTCGCGTGCACATGCGGAAGCAATTTGCGCTCTCGTTGGACGAGTGCGCAAATTGCTCAAGGCGAGTAGACACGCCCACTTCACGTGGTTTAATAAAGCTGACCAGTAGTTGTCTGGAATTCCTTATTCCTCATGACTTGGATATATAAGCAATAATGGCTGAAACTACGCAAATCCGTTTATCTTCCAGAAAACTATTTACCTGAACTGTGGACTGGGTCCCCAGTGCAATTCGATTTTAGCAATGTCTCTAAATCGAATGTCGCCTCATCCTTATCTATCTCTATTCCACCCAGTGAGAGTGCCAAAATCGAATGGCCTCTGTGTCCCTTCACTAGCAGTGACAGCACTGATAACATAAAACCTAGTTCCTTCATTGATGAATGTCTATTACTAGGCCATGACTTGAATAACTTAAATACTATCAACACATCCCAAAACATATTATATTTGGGTTTGGGTGTGTTTCTTTCATATACCAATCTAATGAACCAGTGTACTAACTGATGCTTTCCAATCATTTGGCCATCTATTCTTGGTAGAATAATAGAAAGTGCACATCTTGCTGCATTAATTGCACCAAATCCTAAGCCTTCATCTTCTAACATTCTTAGAAATCTTAAAATTTGGGCTATTGTGGGTTTTAATGGTTTGACTCCTTTAAGGAGACAATGAAGTCCCCATTTCTTTAAATAACTTGTATATAATTTCACCATTCCTTTCCTCTAGGCATGTGAAATAAGTGCTGGTACTATCAGTATTGCATGTGAGTGATCCATCTTGATCTTCCTGGCCACTCTGCTGATAATGCTGAATGGTGGGAATATGTAATAACATTTATTATTCCAAATCAGAGAAAATGCATCAACTCTCCAGGCTTGTGGCTCTGGATGCCAAGACACATATTTGGGTAACCTTTTTTGTTGCATGACGAAAATAAGTCAATTTCTGGTTTGCCCCATTTATCACAAATGTGGCTGAAAATACTTTGATTTAATGACCATTCTAGATGGTCGTGGAAATGTTGACTTTTCTTGTCAGCCAAAGTATTTTGACTGCCTGGGATATCAGCTACTGTTAGCCACATGCCGTGTTCCTCTGCCCAGTGCCAAATTAATTTGGCTAAATGGTTATATGGTTTGGAATGAGTCCCTCCCATATTACGAATTTAAGCAATAACTGTTGTGTTATCTGTCAAAACCCTCAGACTGGATGGCCGAATGAGTTAGAGCGTCCGTCTCCCGTGCTGGTAGATCGTGGGTTCGAACCCCAGTCGAGTCAAACCAATGAATTAAAAATTGATACTTATCGCTTCCTAGCCAGGCGCTCAGCATTATTAGGACAGGGCAAGGACTCATGTGCTCAGTGTCAGGATAATGTGACTGAGTGGGATACCAGGTCATGGTGCTGGTGGCCTGGTTTCCCAGTGGGACAGCACTATAAAGTCACCATGAGTGTGCACTGTCACAAGTCGGTACACATCCTGACATGACCTTAGATGTTGCTAGGACGTCAAAGAACAACGAACAAACAAACAATATAAACTTCTCCCACCTGTGGCTTTCTTGGCCAACAAGTTGAAGAAAATACTATAGGACTCGGACGTACACCTCATAAACTATCTAGGGAATCTAAAGGAAACCCAGGAATAAATCCTACTGATGTACCTGGCTCCTGCCAAACATCTCTCCATTTGGCAACAGGTGGCATTATCAAATGAACAATGGCTGCATTGTTCTAATGATGATACATAAACAATCGCAATTAAGCGGTAAAACATTAATATCTTAATGAAAAGTTCCAAATTTGTGTGTGCATGAATGCTAACATAAACTAAACCAACATATCCAGTGAAAATGATACTAACCTAGTTGGTTTTGTAGTTAATGTAGAAAACTGCCAGAGCTACTCAACGAATGACCTCCCATTGTGAGTTGATTATGCTAATTGCTGGACCCGGATGTGCTGCCTTCTCCCATGACTACAAGTAGCCAGAGGGTAGTACCGAGGTAAAATCATATATATATATGTATATATACATACCTATATAAATTAATTACCAATAATAAAAAGTAAATTCACACAACTCGCATTAATGTATAAGCACTTCCAACAAACCACCTCACTCCCCCCCCCCACCCCCACCCCCACACTCACCGACACATATATTGGCGGATGACAGCCGGCTGACTTGTTAGTAACGCGGGGCGCGGCCGTCGGCTGGAGGCTAGAGTGTTATTGCTGAAGCCGCCATGTTTGATAGACGCGCCCCTCACAGTTCAATTGGATTATGGGTAATGGTATCGGTAACTCTGTTAGGCCCGTGACCGCCTCAACTCTCGGCTAGGCCACTCGGCCGCCACCTGGCTCTTTGCTTCTACAGCCACCCTCCCCCTACTTATTTGTGGGTTTGATTCGGAAGTTCCTTCCTTACATCTTCCTTCTTTAGTTTCCTCTCTTGATTGTCTTTTGTTTCATTTCGCCGTGTCCACTTTCTTAGTGTGGCGGGCTAAAGGGTGGATGGGTGGTCTGGAGTGGGAGGTGGGTGGGAAGTGTGTTCTTATTTCGAAATAAAACCAACCTAAAACCAACATTTTCCTGTCACAAAGCAAATGTTGTCCAATTTACAAGGGGTGGGTGTGGAACTACAGTAAGGTGTTATACATGTAAACGCCAATGAGCCCCAGATTTTGAGCTGGACCACCCACGGACCAACAGCCGGGACTGTCCCAGACCACCATGGATAAAATCACTGTTTTTGTCAATTTTTGCCTCGCAGTCACACTTTCCCGGACAAGCCCCGGACCAAAGGCTGGACTGCCCCGGACCGCCCTGGACCGCCCTGGACGGCCCCATACCACCCCCGGACTGCCCCCGGAACAGCCCCGGACGGCCCCGGATGAGCCCAGAGTGTTCCGGGACTGCTCCAGGAGTGGCCGGGGTGAACCGGGGTAATTTGGGTCTTACGGGGGCTGTCCGGGAGGGATCCGTGGCTACGCCGGGGGTAGTCTGGGGATGGTCCGGGTCAAACCGTGGCTCAAAATTAACCGGACCACCCCCGGACAGGCCCGGTCTACCCCGGACCACCCCGGACCACCCCCGGAATAGCCGGATCACCCCCGGACCACCCCCGTCTCAGGCCTGACCAGGCCGGATTGAGCCCGGATCGCAAAATCCCCCAGACCGCCCCGGATGTTTTAAACATTTTAAAACATCCGGGGCCGAGGCCGGACGGCGCCGGATGAGCCACGGATCAGGCCGGATCGGGGGGGGGGGTGTCAGCACGGACGAGCCACGGACGAGCCAGGGATCACCCCGGATCGCCCCGGACCACCCCAGATGGCAGTCCAGGGCTCATCCGGCCCCTGATCCGGGTATGTGTGACTGGGGCTTTAGCTAACACTAAGACTAAGTAACAGGGATGCTGACTGACCTAAATACTGCCACGACCATGTGTGTTCCTGTAATGGTAGTGGGACGGTGAGGCCGGAGGAGGAGGGAGGGTGAGGCTGGAGGAAGAGGGGGGGGGGGGAAGGAGTGGATTTTTAACATTTTCTTGTTGTCCATTAGTTGATTAATCGGGGGAAATTGATTTGACTCGGCCGAAGTTCGAACCCACCACCTCCCACATGAGAAGCTGGCCAGTGCTTACTGATTCGGCCAGCATGCCCGACCGTAGCATAGCACCATGACCACTAGTGTGTACACGCAAATTATATGATGTTGAAACTGTCCGGTGTCAGAAAGAAATGCCACATACTCAGGTAGAAATCGATAGGTGGATACACCAAGGAACTTAGATGGTGTAGTAGACCAGACGGGATGGCCGAATGAGCTACACCGTCCGTCTCCCGTGCTGGTAGATCGTGGGTTCGAACCCTGGTCGAGTCAAACCAATGACTTAACCATTGATACTTGTCTTTTCCTAGCCAGGCGATCGGCATTATCAGGATAGGGCAAGGACTGATACGCTCAGTGTCAGGATAATGTGACTGAGTGGGATATCAGGTCATAGCGCTGGTGGCCTGGTCTCCCAGTGGGGCAGCACTATAAAGTCGCCATGTGTGCGCACTGTCCCAAGTAGGTACCCGTCCTGATATGACCTTAGATGTTGCTAGGACGTAAAACAACAATAAACAAACAAACAGTAGTCCGTACATGAGCCTCGCTACCACCAGAGGGAGTCCCCGGGTTGACCGCTCCCTTCTGCTCCTGGCTAGCGACCACCCACCAACCATAAGAGGTTACCTGTTAACTGGATGACCAGGGTGTGAGTCACTCAACGATTGAACGGTGAGAATGCAATAGTGGAGGAAAGAGTAAATGTGAGAAGCCAAAAAGAATGGCATTTTGTCATTCATTCCGTTGCTGTCACCATCCACAGAAGTTTTGACATCACAATAGCTTCCCCGTTAGGTTGGTTGGTTGGTTGTTGAAGTTTTACATCCTGGCAACATCTAAGGTTATATCAGGGAGGGTACCGACTTGTGATAGTGCACAGTCATGGTGAATTTATAGTGCTGTCTCACTGGGAAATCAGGCCGCCGGCTCAAGACCCAATATCCCACAAGTCACATTATCCTGACATAGAACTAACCAGTCCTTGCCCTATCCTATTAATGCCGAGCGCCAATGTAGGAAGCAACAAGTATCAATTTTGGAAGTCATTGGTTTGACTCGATCGGGAATAATTGAACCCGCATGGGAGGCCTGCGCTCTACCGATTCGGCCACCGCGCCCTGTTTAACGGTCAGGAGGCTTGCTTCAGATGGGTAGAAATGTGGATTCGAATCGAGCTCTAGCCAGGATATCCTCCCTATTTGCAACACAGGAATGACATATGTATACATGTTAGCACCTACACAACATAGAGATATACTAACCATGACATCATTACAGCGCGTAAAGCTAGTTGGATTAAAGCTGCATAGTCCGATGAAAACATCAAATTTTCAAAACTGAAACAATTATCTAGATTTGATTCTACATATCTAACTTAGTTAGTGGCATATTTATTAAACATTTGTCACCACATAGAAGGGAATACTTGGGCAATTTAATAGAACCCGTTCCTGCAGAAGCCAATGGTGTCAGAGTTTTGGCGTGCTTGCCAAAACTAACTTGATATGTTTCCACTTTGAATATCTCAAAAGTTAGCCATTTAAATTTCAAATTATTTCCAACTCGAGTAAGGTAGATTATAACAATCAACCTAATATATTTATCTCAGAAAAATGACAGAAGGTCAAAACCATCGGACTATGCAACTTTAACGCCACGTCATCGATGGTCGATGTATCGACCGCAGACTTGAATCTTAGTAGTTTCTCCGGAATTGCCATCTAAGACATACAGGGGAGAGAGCTTGGCCGCCTGATCGATGCCGAGTTTAATAAATAAGTAGAAATCCTCTTGGACCTTCTTTTAAATAATATCACACTTTACACCATGTGGCAGTAACACTCATTCACCTTAATGCATCACGTGCATGCGCAGAGTCAATCAGGAGAGCAAAGACATTAAAGAAGGGGACCAGGATGTGAAGGTATAGAAAATATCATTTACAAGTTGCAGCCGAGGTTCCACACAGCTGTGGGTCAGTGAGGGCAATACCATCAGACACGAGCATGCGGTTTATTATTTGTTTGTAAACCGTAGGGTTTGAAGGGAGGTATGTGCGGAGACTATCGGGTGTGGCATTGCATGACATGTGATAGGCACATGCATTATTTCACCTGTTACACCTGGATAGTCAGGACATGTACACTGCGCATGTGCACTACACATGCGCACCACACTGCGCCACACACCAGCGCGCCACACACCAGCGCGCCCTATACACGCCACACACCAGCGCGCGGCACACCAGCTCGCCGTGCACACCAGCCGCACACACCAGCGTGCCGCACACACCAGCGTGCCTCACCAGCGCGACACAAACCAGCGTTCCGCACACACCAGCGCGCCACACATACCAGCGCGCCCCACACACCAGCGCGCCACACACACCAGCGCGCCACACAGACAGGCGCGCCACACCAGTGTTCCGCACACACCAGTGTGTCCCTCCAGAGCGCCACATACCAGCGCGCCACACACACCAGCGCGCCACACACACTAGCCTGCTCCTCATCAGCGCACCAATAACACCATTGGCCCTACACACGCCACACACCAGCTCACCAAACACTTCCGTGCATCCAGGATACATCGCACCTGTAATCGCGCATCTTGCCTAGTTTCTTTAACATATCTTTATAATCTTATGCTAGGTACACACCTACCGTTTTTTCCGCACCCACCTACCGTAGTCGATCTAAAATTTCCCAAAAGTCTTGAGGTGTGCACTCCCCTAGCACACCTACCGATTGCGATTCGCGACTTAAAACTCAATTTTAGGGCTAAAAGTGCTTCCATACGATTGCGATTCGTGATTCGAAAAATGAATCGGTCCATTTTCAGTTTTAAGCGGGTCGGGTCGCGAGTTTTAGTGCGCGAGTCGTAAACGGTAGGTGTGTACCTAGCATTAGCCTCCCCCCCCCCCACACACACACTGCTGAGCACTGGCAGGGCCAACATGCGTGTCTCCGTGAGTCGGTGGCCTAAGGCGGGGGGGGGGGGGGGGGGGTGAGGCGGGTTGCTAGCAGTAATGCCTTCCACTGCAGTCCTTTAAAAGCAAACTGAAACCACAAGGGAGAACAAAATGCCTGGACCTGATACCCGAGAAGCTGTGTATCCACAGTGAGCCTGTCGGAGTAACCAGGACGGGGGCAGTCCGCCGGGAACACCGAGACCCGCCTTCAGCAACAACTGCTGTCAGCAGGCATATCTTTCCCGCCAGAGAGGGGCCCTGCCAGAGGGCGCCCCGCCAGAGGGCGCCCCGCCAGAGGGCGCCCCGCCAGAGGGGGGGGGGGGGCGCCAGGCGGAGCTAGTCCTTGTTAGCACTTAATTTTCATTTAACACGAGACAAAATATATATATTTTTTAATTTAATCTAGTCTTTTGTTGTTTAACGTCCTAGAAATATCCAAGGTCATATCAGGATGTGTACTAGGTAAACGATTCATCCCATACTACTCAGCCTACTGCAGTACGGGGTGAATCTTTTATCAAGATGGGTAGCAACTTGTGACAGTACACACTCATGGCGACTTCATAGTGCTGCCCCATTGGGACACCACGCTGCCAATACCATGACCTGAGCGACCAGTATCAATGTTGTAGGTCATCTGTTTGACTCGACTGGGATTCGAACTCCCGACCTACGGCATGGGAATCCTGTGATCTACCGATTCGGCCACCGCGTCCGGTTACCATAGGATGGTTTGGTTTGCTTGCTGGTGTTCTACAGCCTGGGAACACAAAAGGTTATATCAGGACGGGTCAGCATAGGAAATGTGATATATATGCATATATATCACAAATCCTTTGATTAATTCTTTAATAGGTTTTATATTATAAATGTGCCCATAAAAACATATTAGGAAAGAAGCCTCAGTAGGGGGTCCATCAGGGAATCGGCTAAGTTTTACTCGCGCCCATAATATATCAAAGCTGACTAAGAGGCAGAGCGACAATAAGGGTGATATATACAGAAGTAAATGAGTGAAGACCACCACAGCGAGGTATTAATTTACGAACAATACTCGGTAATTCAACGCCGCTGTTAGCGTACGTAAACGCTCTTTTTGTACATGTGTCACGGTCTGTCAGTGTGAGTGGGTGTGAGTAAGTGAGCATCTGAATGAGTATGTGAGTGTGTGAGTGAGTGAGCATCTGAATGAGAGTGTAAGTGTGTGGGTGTGAGTGAGCATCTGAATGAGTGTGTGAGTGTGTGAGTGAGCATCTGAATGAGTGTGTGAGTGTGTGTGTGTGAGTGAGCATCTGAATGAGTGTGTATGAGTGAGTATGAGTGAGTATGTGTGTGAGTGTGTGTGAGCACGCGTGTGTGTGAGTGCATCAGTGAGTGTGTGTGAGTACATGAGTGAGTGTGTATGTGAGTGTGTGTATGTGAGTGTGTGTATGTGAGTGTGTGTGAGTGTGTAAGTGTATGCATGAGTATGTGGGAGTGTATGAGTGAGTGTCTGTGAGTGTATATGAGTGTGCGTATGTGAGTGTGTGTGTAAGTGTGAGTGTATGTGTATGTGTATGTGAGTGTGTGTGAGTGTGTGTGTATGTGTGTGAGTGTGTGACACTAAGGTCATATCAGGACGGGTACCAACATGTGACAGTGCGCATTCATTGCGACTTTATAGTGCTGCTCCACTGGGAAACAAGGCTGCCAGCACCATGATCCGATATCCCACATTATCCTGATACTGTGCTAACCAGTCCTTGTCCTGTCCTATTAATGCCGAGCACCAGGGTAGGTAGTGACAAGTATCAATTTGATAAGTCATTGGTTTGACTCGGCTGGGATTCGAACTCCCGATCTTCCGCACGGGAAGCATGCGCTCTACCGATTCGGCCACTGTGTGTGAGTGAGTGAGGGTGTGAGTGTGTCCGTGGGTGTGAGTGTGTAAGTGAGTGTGTGTATGAGTGAGAATGTGTGTTTGAGTGAGTGTGTGTATGTGTGAGTGAGAGTGAGTTAGTGTGTGTATGATTGAGTGAGAATGTGTGTGAGTGTGAGTGAGTGAGGATGTATGTGAGTGAGTGTCAGTGTGAGTGAGTGTGAGTGCGAGTGTGTGTGTGTGTTCGAGTGCACGCGTCTGCTTGCCTTTGTCAATAGCAAACCCCACACATCTCTAGTGCCCGCCGTACCCATTCATCAGAAGTTTACAAGCCGTGAAAGTCGGCCTCGGGGAAGTGTCATTAAGGCTAGAAAAGGGCGGCGCCAGACAGTCATACTAAAGCACGGCAGATGCCCGAGTCCGGTCACTTCGCGTTCAGCTGCCCGTGGCTAAGCTGATTCGGAGATGCGCCCCCGATTTGGGCAGTTTATCATGGACAGCGGCGAGGTCGAGGCCCGACCCAAGGCGGGGGGTGGGGGTGGGGGTAGGGGGGGGGCGGGGTTACCATAGAAACCCCCAGCATCACTTATGGAGTTGGGTTGTTGGAGCTGTGTTGATCCAAATGACGTAACCATGGATAGAATCGTGGATGCCATAATTGCCAACAATCGCTAAATGCATGCATATTATGATATATGACATATATACGATAATATACATCTAATATATTTCTAATATATATATAACATATATATTACATGTTATATATATAATAATATATATAATAATGTATACATAAAATGTATAAAATATATAAATTATATGAAATATATGAAATGTATAAAATATATGAAATATATGAAATATGTAAAATATATGAAATGTATGAAATGTATGAAATGCAAGAAATGTGTGAAATGTATGAAATGTATCAAATATATAAAATATATCAAATATATTCATATTATTCCATATAGATACCTATATTAACCTACATGTTATGTATATATATAATATATAATACTACATTATATATATACATTTATATATTTGTATAATTAACACTTCAATAGATCCGGCATATGTGCTCATCAGTACCAGTGCTGTGATCATTCCTATTTTACTATAAATGTCCAATGTACACTTCGTAGCACACGCACCTTTTATATCATGCAACAGAATATGACCCACCACATTATATAATATAACGTATATATATTGTTTATTAAATAGGTTAGGACGTATATAACAGCGCAAAACCTCGTAAACCACCCCCCGCCCCCAAGAATGTGATAGACATTGGAATTAAACCTTCAAAAAGTTATGACTTTACATCCCTACATTTTTGTTCATTGCTCCAGAATAATTTCATCACAAGCAAAGTGGCATTAATGAGAATTAAAAGTACCTTTAGGAACAAATCTTTTGGATTGATGTTTAACGGGGTTTTTGACCTGAACTCTTCATATATCATATATGTTTCTATAGCTACACCCATTTTATCTTGACACACACACAGCCATCGCCAAGCCCAATTATTCCATCTGCGTGGCCAGAGGCTCCTACCGCAAAGGGAGGCTTACCGAATTAGACATAATGCACCCTGGATCATCTGAGCGTTGATGATTAATTAAGTTTCTTGTGAAGCCACCGACCTGGAAAATTAATCGAATCGGTGAATATTGCCCACTGATTATTCACGATGCCATGGCCACACAGGCACATATTGACGCAGGGTTGAACGTTGGCTCCCTTTACGACCAGGCCTTGCCTTCTAAAATACATTATTCGGGACAAGGAAGAAAGTCACTCGATCAAGATGCTCCGAAAAAAACATCACTTCCGAGATACCAGTGTCGGTGTCTCCTCAGCAATCGGTGTTGTGGACTGGAGCACTACACACTGCAGCACTACACGCTGCACTACGACACTGCAACACTACATGCTTCATGGCGACACGGCATCACTACACACTATAGCACTATACACTACATCACTACACACTGCATCATTTGCACACTGCATAACTACACACACTGCATCACTACACACACTGCATCACTACACACACTGCATCACTATATACACTGCAGCACTGCAGACTGCACCACTGCACTGCATCACTACCCGCTACAGAACTACCAACTGCACCATTTGCACACTGCATCACTACAGCACTACATTGCACCACAACACACTGTACCACTACACTGCACCACAACACACTACATCACTGCACACCTACACCATTACACGCTGCACCACAACACTGCATCACTATATGCAGCACCACTACACACTACACGACTACACACTGCACCATTCCACTGTACCACAACACACTGACCACACCACACTACATCACTACACACTGCACCACTACACGCTACAACATTACACACTGCACCATTTGCACACTGCATCACTACAGCACTACACTGCACCACAACACAATGCACCACTACACTGTACCACAACACACTACATCACTGCACGCCTACACCATTACACGCTGCACCACTACATGCTGCACCACTACATGCTGCACCAGTACATGCTGCACCACTACACGCTGCACCAATACATGCTGCACCACGACACGCTGCACCACTACACTGCACCACAACACACTACATCACTACACGCTGCACCACTACATGCTGCACCACTACACACTTCACCGTGAGACACTGCACCACTACACACCGCACCACTACACACTGACCCACCACCCACTGCATCACTAGATACTGCACCACTACACTGCACCACAACACACTACATCACAGCATGCCTACACCATTACACGCTGCACCACTACATGCTGCACCACTACATGCTGCGCCACGACATGCTGCACCACTACACACTGCACCACTACACTGCATCACTACAAGCTGCACCACTACACACTGCACCACTACACTGCATCACAACACACTACACTACATCACTACATGCTGCACCACTATACCACTACACACTGCACCACTACATGCTGCACCACTACACACTGCACCACTACACACTGCACCACTACGCACTTACCCACTGCACCACTAGATACTGCACCACTAGATACTGCACCACTACACACTGCACCACTACACACTGCACCACTAGATACTGCACCACTAGATACTGCACCACTACACACTGCACCACTACACACTGCACCACTACACGCTGCACCGCTACACATTGCACCGCTACACACTGCACCGCTACCCACTGGACCACTACACACTACACCCTGCACCACCATACGCTGCACCGCTGCACCACTGCACCACTACACACTGCACCACTACACCACTACACAAGACATGCATAAAGTACTATTTTAGTTAGCATGGAATATATAGCACCATTTCCCTGCGACCCAATCCAGAAACAAATGAACGGCAAGAACCATAGCAAATGTGGCCATCGTAAACCTTGTGTTTAGACGGTCAAAGTTAATTGTAGGGCATATAGTGAAGGGTGGGAAGGTTTTTACATTCATGGTCAGCACTTTAAAAAAACACAACAGGAAAAGTCCAATAACGCGTCACACAATGCGGACATACAAACACAGAGATTGAACAGCTACCCTACTAAATACTTTCCACTGAAAATACTCACTAACATATCACAAGACGCACCAACTACCGTAAAGTTGCATAGTCTGATAAATCATCAACTTTTCCAAATGAAAACACTTAACTAGAATTGATTCTACATATCTAAATTAGATACTGATGCACTTATTGAGCATATGTTGCCACCTAGAAGTGAACACTGAGACAGTTTGACTGAAGCCTAGGATGTCAGAGTTTTGCCATGCTTTCCTAAACTAATTTGACATAGTTTGCACTTCAAATATCACAAAACGTAGCCATTTAAAATAAAGGTCACTTCAAACTAATGTAAGGTAGATAATAACGATCAATCTAATATATAAATTTCAGAAAAATGACAGAAACCCAAAGCCATCGGACTATGCAACTTTAAAGCTGCATAGTCCGATGAAGACATCAGATTTTCAAAACCAAAACAATTGTCTAGATTTTATTCTACATATCTAACTTAGATACTGGTGCACTTATTAAATATTTATCGCCACACAGAAGGGAATACCGAGACAATTTAATATAACCTGTTACTGCAGAAGCCTATGGTGACAGAGTTTTGGTATGCTCGCCAAAATTAAGTTTGCATGGTTGCACTTCAAATATCTCCATAGTTAACCCATTTAAAATAAAAGTTACTTCAAACTAAAAGTAAGGTAGATTATAACGATTAACCTAATATATTAATCTCAGAAAATGACAGAAACTCAAAATCACCGGACTATGCAACTTTAACCCTGGACCTAAACCTAAGCCCAAAACACACTGCGCGCGCATCACCTTACCCGCACCGCCCCCTGGTGGGTAGACAGGTACACTAAGCGACGGCTCCGCTTACACCGTCCAATCTCAAGCAGTCACCTTTTATTATTTTACGGCGACGCGGGTGTGCGCCTACATAAATAAGAAAGTGTGTCGGGTGAATCTAAACCCGGCGGTTGGATGCCGGCCCGTCCACAGGGGAGCGCCGCCCGCCTATCCCCATACCCCCCGCCGTGCTCCATCCCCCCGGCCCTACCCCACCCCACCCCACCCCACCCCACCCTACCCATTCAAGTGGCTACATTTACAAGGGAATCCATTTAGAGGTGACAAGGTCGTGATTGCCAGCTTTGATCCTCAACTGAAGGTGAGTGTGCCCCATCTACATGGCCTGGGGCCGCCGCACCCCGGGGGCACCCCCCCCCCCCTCCCCCTCCCCCGGCCAGGGCCCCGCCGTCTCTCCCGGCCCCGCCCCCCGCCTACATCGGCCCTCTCCCCTCCCTCCTGGGGCTGCACCGTGTGTGGGGAAGGAGTAACCCGTAACCCTACCCTCCACCCGACACTGCGCTTACACACCTGCCCCCACCCCCACCCTACCTCCACCCCTCGCTACCCCACGCCCCCTACTCCAGCCGCCACCCCCGTCCCACACAACCACACTCCCGATGCTCATTCATTATTTTGCTGACTGCTAACAGTTCAGGGGAAATCGTCCGGAAAATTGTGGGCGCCGCCGAAACCACCTCCCCATTCACCCCACCTTCCATTTCCCCTCCCTACCCCCACCTCCCTACCCCCCACCCTCCCCCCACCCCACCGCTCATTCAATCCCCCGGAGGCATACGGGCGTGAGTGGGAGGGGAGGCTGGGTGATACTGACAGCACAGTGGACCACCCTCTAAGGCCGGGGCTCAAATATAAAACTATACCCCATTGTCGAACACTCCCAAAAGGCAGAAGTTAAAAGGGCATTAGGGAAGTGAAGCCTAAGGGCGTAGGGTTATGTCGATTGTACCTGGTGGCACTCTGCCAGGTCCCAGGTGGGCTTCGCGCCTACGTGTTGTGTGCGCGTATTTAGATACACTAAAGCTGATATAGGTTTCAAGCATGGGGTTTGTTTGTTGGAGTTTATATCCTGGACACATTTAAGGTCATATCTGGACAGGTACTGACTTTTCAGACATTTCCTGAGCGGTTTTACAGGGGCCTAGGCGGTGTGGCATTGGCCATGTGAGATTTGGAGGTGGGGTATGGGGCAGTGGTGGTGGTGGTGGTGGTGGTGGTGGTGGCGGGTGAACCACATTGCGGCAATGCACACTGCTATACATACATCTGGGAAATAGTATTTAATTTAATTCAGAAAAGCTGTTAGCACAATTTCATGTCAACCTGGTGATTGATTGTTTGTTTGTTGGGGTTTTATGTATTGGCAACATCTAAGGTCATATATGGATGTGTACCGACTTGTGACAGTGTACGCTCATGACGACTTTATAGTGCTGCTCCATTGGAAGACCAGGCTGCTGGCACAATGACCCGATATCCTGCACAGTGATATTATACTGATACCGAGCCAACCAGTTCTTGCCCTATCCTAATAATGCCAGTCGCCTGGTTAGGAAGTGACAAGTACTATTAAATTTGTAGGTCATTGCTTTGACTTGACTGGGAAGCATGCACTCTACTAGATAGAAAAGTTACCCCATACTGCTGCAGTAGGGGTGCAAACCAACCCTATGTAAAAGGTGGCGAAAAAACGGGTCAAAGAATTGAGAGCCTAATTTCACAATCTAAGAAGCAACATTTATTCTTTACGTATATCTTATTAGTAGCCCGCTACCTTTGAGTTGAAAAATATAATATAATATCTAGCTTAATAAGATTTAAAAGTGAAATCGACGGCTTCTGCGGCCGCCATCTTGTCTTTTTGCATTCTCTCCCAGTTCACCAACTCTGTGCCTATAGAAGTATCCATTTGATACTGGAGGCAGAGATTCTACCCAGTGGTCCATACTAAAGCTATTTTCGCCCGTATTTAGACTAGGTTGTCATTCACCCGTGTACTGCGAGTACCGGGTGAATCCTTTATCTAGCACTCTACTGATTCGGCCGCCACGGGGGAGCTTTATTTAAAAGTTATAGCCGCGCCGATATCAAAATGAGTTTGAGAGTTTTGATATCGGCAATGGTTATAATTCCCAAGACCATTGAAACCTCGTTATAACGCGATAGTTAGGTTCCATAGAAAGTCATCGCAGTTTCTTTTTAAAGCGGGGTCGAGCAAAATCGGAGTTTGCTTTACTGAATTATTTTAATTATAGAATTTCGGGTCCAATGCTTCATCACATTAAAAACTATCGCATTGATGGGTGACAAATGTAGCCGCGGCTGCTGGGTGCTCTGTCACTAGTATCAGGGTCATGCTGCACGGTCATGTAATACTGATATTTATTTGCACACTTATAGTACCCTTCCATTTCCAAACGATATCACGTAGGGAATTGGCATACTGAACGAAATAAGACATTTATGTAAAGACAAAACCCGTAGGACTAACTCATGACACTAATTCATTATATGTATTGTATCTGCTTCCTAACACTATCGGACAATCTTAGTTCTATCGTAAAGCTGCATTGTCTGAGTTAGTCCACAACTGGTTTATCAAAGACTGTGGTATGTGCTGCCCTGTCTGTGGGAAAGTGCATATAAAAGACCCCTTGCTGCTTATTGGAATGTTTGTTGTTTGTTTGTTGTTTTGCATCCTAGCAACATCTAAGGTCATATCAGGACGGGTACCGAATTGTGACTGCTGGCACCATGACCTGATATCCCACTCAGTCACATTATCCTGACAGTGACACTGAGCACATCAGTCCTTGCCCTCTCCTAATAATGCCGAGCACCTGGCTAGGAAGTGACAAGTATCAATTTTAAAGTCATTGGTTTGACTCGACCAGGGTCTTATTGGAAAGAGTAGTCCACACGGGCAATTGTGAAGCGAATTAGACAAAGCGATTCATATGAAGCGAAGTAGCGGCGCGTTTACACAAAGCGTGTTTGAAAGTGTTTCGGCACCGGGAACCAGCAGCCTTAGTTCTGCCTGTAGCCGGCGAGCACTGCTATTTGTTTACTTTACACTCGGCGATTCGACACCGATGCAGCTGCTACGTTAATATTGCTTGTAATTTAGGGTTAATTTAATTAAATTTCATTATTTGAGTATGTAATTCTGTTAAATATGATCGCATTTAATAGATTTTGGCCTAATCGGGCCCTAACACTGCTGGGCACCAGCGATTAGTTACTGCTCCATCTGTAGCTGGCAAGCGCTAGTATTTTATACTATCACCGCCCGGGAACCAGCAGAATCGCTTCATATAAACCACCTCGCAAGGTGGTTTACATAAAGTGAATCATATGAAGCGAATCAGCCCTAATCAGCCTCAGAGTCGCGTTTACACGGCGAATGTGAGGCGAACTAGGCAAGGCGATTTATATGAAGCGATTTAACTCTCCCGTGTAAACACGGCTCATGTGACGGCAGTGGGGTTCCCCCAAAGAAATATGTCAGAATGATCATATGCTTGACGTGACGTCCAATAACCGATGATAAAAATCAATGTGCTCTAGAGGCGTGGTTAAATAAAACACACTTTTTTTGTCTGATTAAAGCATCAAATTTTCAAAAGCAAAACTCTGAGTTAGATTTTATTCTACAAGTCTGACTTAGAAAGTTAGATACCGGTTGTATAGTTGTTGAATCTAACCTGTATTTAAGTGCATCGCACGTGCATGTCTAATTGTAAACATCAAACAACTTATGGACGTAAACCATTTAAAAGACTTATCTACATTCCAGGGGAGGAGAGTGCTAATTAGTCTGTACTGACCTCTCAGACAAAGAGCCACACAGACACATAGGCGTCGATACGGTACCTAGCTAGCCTAATGGTAATAATGCTAGCCCCGGAATGACAAGAAGTGTGGGTTCGAACCCTGCCCCAGGCGCAATATTTCCAGATTTGCATTATGTCCACGACAACATTGTCTATGGACAACTCTCTAATGACCACCCTAATCAGAACCCATATCTCTGAACTATTCTGCTGGTTCGCTTGTCCCCCGTTCTAGGTCAGTGTCATCTGAAGTCCGCCGGGTACAAGCGTCATCTCAAATACGTGATAATGCAACCCACATCGGTAAAACATAAATAATACTTTAACTATACCCAGGTGGGTCTCGTCTAACTTACTCTATTTTACCTCAGGCTAGAGCCTGCTGGCTACTCCTAGTCCAGTGACATTTTTAACTATCGAGCACAATCTAATAGCTGACTTTTTCTTTGTATCCATTCCTTTATTCATCGACTTTTTTGTTTGTTTAAGCCATTAGACGATTATTAAACAGATGAAGGTCACCTGGCCACTTAATGCTAAATAATCACCATGTACCTGCTATTGTGTGAGAAACAAAAACATCTTATCACCTCCTACTGTGTGATAAGATTAAACCACTACCACAACTGGCCAGCATTGAAAACAAGCCCGAGCACTCGAGCTTACATGATATGGACAGTATAAATACAGCATTAAACAAATTAAAAAAATTAAAACATATCAGGACTAGGGTGGCCAGACGTCCTTCTTTAGGAAGGACAGTCCTGCTTTTCCACGGCTTTTTATATGCGTGTACTATTAAACTCATCATAAAACATGTTTGATTTAGGTTAACTCTTAAGTAATTAACTACGGCAATTAACTTGTTAAGTACAAATAATCAGTCATTTGTGCATATGGGTTATTATGAAGTAAACATGAATATTTATTATATATATAATATTATATATTTATATGTATATATAACAAATATTCCAAGTACAAAAAAAAGACAGCCGCTATGTACATATATATATATATAATATATATATATAATATATATATATATATATACACACATAATATTCGAGCCACTTGTAGGATTGGGATGGTGGCGCCACCTGGCCCAACTGTGAAAAGGGGTCACCCATAAAGTAGTACACAATATATGGGTGATCATATAGGGAACATTCCCTTTCACGCCTTTATACTCGTATAACTCTTATACGTCACATATCATGTTCATAGCGACTGTGTCCTTTTTGGAGATGGAAATTACCACCCAAATCAGGACCCACCACTCCTGGTTATTCTGTTGTTTCGCTTGCTCCCCGTTCCAGATCAATGTTATCTACACGCTGAAGTCCGCCGGGTACAAGCGCCACCTCAAAGCGTCCCTACGATGAGCATGCGTAAGTGACTAGGGTGTGTGTGTGTTTGTGTATGTGTGTGGAGGGGGCGGGGCGGAGGCGGGGGGCGGGGGGGGGCGGACATGGAGCAGCAAGATCCCTTCAATGTTATCGACGTGTACAGGTGGAGGAGGCATGAGGGCCTCTCAGCAGTCTTTAATCTCATGCTCCTCATCTGATTGGTCTAGTGTGCAGTTTCAAGGGTCACTGATATTTTTTTTCTTTTTTTTTTTTCTTCAAATTTGTATTCCAGTTGAATAACATCTTTTTTTCAGCCCCGAGGTGCTGGTCTTCTGGCCTTAGCAATTATAGTGCATATGAACTATTTATGGATGAGATGATGCGATGGTATGAACAATATAGACAGTAGTAGGTTAAAATGAGGCATTACAAATATAGTGGGGATCTTATGTTGCACATGTAGAGACCAGACGGGATGGCCGAATGAGTTGGAGCGTCCGTCTCCCGTGCTGGTAGATCGTGGGGGCGTGGGTTCGAACCTTGGTTGAGTCAAACCAATGACTTGAAAATTGGTGCTTGTCACTTCCTAGCCAGGCGCTCGGCATTATTAGGACAGGGCAAGGACTGGTGTGCTCAGTGTCAGGATAATGTGACTGAGTGGGATACCAGGTCATGGTGCTGGTGGCCTGGTTTCCCAGTGAGACAGAACTATAAAGTCGCCATGAGTGTGCACTGTCGCAAGTCGGTACCCATCCTGATATGACCTTAGATGTTGCTAGGATGTAAAACAACAACAAACAAACAAACAATATTTTGCACATGTAGACTGGAGAATAGCCATTTACATTTAGACTATATCAGTGATTTGATGATCATATCTGTGAGGAGACATTAATATAATGGGCATAACTTGCTGATACAGGTAGTCATAGATTTTGTCAGTAGTACATGTTTTATTGGTTTAGTCAGGAGTTATAGGCTGGTGTGGATATGTGGATGCATACAGCTGGAGTCCTTATTTGGGAAATGCCACGTTACACAGGGCAGCTTGGGATTTTCAGGTGGTACGCGGATGGAATAAAATTCTATAAAACATCATATATTTGAATTATTTCTTTTAAATTGTCATCTCAGGTGGTATATCCTGGCAACATCTAAGGTCAAATCAGGATGGGTACCGACTTGTGACAGGGCACACTCATGTTTGGTGACTTTACAGTTTTGCCCCACTGAGAGACCAGGCCGCCAGCACCATTCACATCCCACTCAGTCACATTATCCTGTCACTGAGCCAACCAGTCCTTGCCCTATCCTAATAATGCCGAGCGCCAGGCTAGGAAGTGACAAGTATACATTTTTAAGTCATTGGTTGGACTCGACCAACACGGGAGACGGACGCTCTAACTCATTCGGGCATTGTGAGATTCAAGGTGGTATGCAGATGGAATAAAATGCTATAGAGGGTATGCACTGACGTCACCCTAAACGGAAGTGCGGCCATTGTGGCGATAGTAACCACAATAATAAACGCATTGTCATTGTCCGCTTGGAACACATATAGAAAACATTCAACAAATAGATTTGATTCAATTCATAAGGTTAGGGTTGTGCATTTCTATTAATTTTGAATAAAATAGACGTTTTGCACTGCACGTACCAGCAAACTCAATGCATTGTCAATGGCCGTGAGCAATCTTCATACAGAAAAAGTGAAATATCTCTAAAACTACACAACCTAGAAACAAACCGCTTGGCACACATACAGAAAACATATTCAACAAAAAGATTATATTCAATTTATAAGGTTAGGGTTCTGCATTTATATTAATTTGGAATAAAACTGAAATAATGATCTACCTCTCTATGGACTATGTTACTGTAACTTACTAGTTGATATCGCAACGGTTGCCACACTTCCGGTTGATGACGTCACTGGAATACCCTCTATTGGAATAAGACGCTATGGAACAAAACGCTAGAAAAACCATCTGTTAAAAAACCCCGATCTGAGATGGTACACAGCTGCGTACATGCATGCATATGTGGAAGATATACCCCGGTTACGTGGCACGTGTACTTTGATAAGATAAGGCCGATCTATTTACTCATCTAATCCAATAAACCTCTGGCGCCATCAAGTGGATGAATTTCACACTGCGTCTCTGGTGATGACACTTCCTGTCTATGTGCATCCATGATGGATACAATAAATAAGGAGTTTGACTTTTTTTACATGACATTGTTTCCATTAATAGCTTTAGAACATAATCACGTACGCTCCTGACACGTCAAAGACATATTTTCTTATCAGTATCAGGTCAGGCTGTATGTGTTTGTCCGTGTGTATATATATATGTATACTAGTTCTAAATTTATGAACTATATATATATTTAAAGTTATATATATGCATATATCTGGATATGACAGTGCAGTGGAAATGGAGTGCCTCCCCCTAGTTTGGTTTCAAGGCATCGGTTGACAGGTAGTTGGGTTCGAATCCACTAGAGGGTGCCCAGCGCTGCCCCGTCCCTACCTTCCGGCCCTGGCCAACCCCACTCCTGCCTCGGACCTGGCCCGTGCTACTGCTTCCTCGCTGCTTCCTAATTTTTTTTTGTTACTATTTGTTATTGTTTATTATTTATTATTTAATTGATGTTACTAAACATAAACGCTTGAATATTAACTCGGTAGGGCATCTCACCCAGCCAGATACGGTCAATTCAGTCAGGTAATGGTTGTGTTACGAATAAATACCTGTATCCGCCCTTTGTCGTTTGGTTATCTGCTTTCACTACATATATATAATAAGATTACCTATATGAATATTCAAAGTTCCACTAAATATAATGAACTTTGTGAATATTCATATAAGTAAGCTGATATATATATAGTATAGTTATACGAGTCTTACCTTGGTACAGATGATGGATAACTGTTGTTTTACCGAGGTATAAGCCTCGGATAGATGTGGGCTAAGGAGAGAGGTAAGCACGTCCGGTACCAGCAATCTTAACCTACTTATTGAGGATAAAAATGACTTTCAAACAATGGATACTATTACTTTACCGAAAAGGTACACCAACGGAATAGATGTGGCAGGGTGTGGCGGGAGGGCCCTAGCCCACATCTATCCGAGGCTTATACCTCGGTAAAACAACAGTTATCCATCATCTGTACCAAGGTAAGACTCGTATAACTATACTATTTTACCTCGGTAAACAGCCTCAGGCTAGGGAGACCTTTACATAATTCATTTTTATCCTTAATATCATTCTTTCTTATTATTATAACATTCTAAATTTTTGTTCTCACCTATTCTTGTTAGTTGGCGAGAAGACGCTTTGCAACGCCGGTAGGCTTTTCTAGTCGTTTATTATAATGTTTTGCAAACGACTTAGCCGTCTTCCAGCCTGCATGCGCTAGTATTCTTTTCACAGAAATACCAAGCACCCGTGCCTTGGAGACCATGGCTCCTCTAGTTGAGTGGGAAGAGTATTTACTCGTATCCACTCCAGCCAATTTCAACACCGTAATTGTCCATCTGGCAAGTGTGTCTCGTGAAATCGCCTTATGTGGCTTTATAAAGCTCACTAATAGTTGTTGTGATGCACGTAAATCCTTTGTCTTGTATATATAAGCCCGTATGGCCGACACAACACATAATTTCCGATCATTCGGAAAACAGTCTAAGTGAACCGTTGATAAAGGGTCACCTAACGTGTTCGATTTAAGCAATTTTTCTAAATCAAACGTAGCTTGTTGCTTGTCTATTTCTAATCCAGTTAAGGATAAAGCAACAATCGTCTGTCCTCTGTGTCCGGTTACTAACAATAACAGGACCGCGACCTTAAAACCTAACTGTTTTATATCTAACCACGAGTTGTGAGGCCAAGCCTGAAACAACTTAAATACTATAGAAACATCCCAAAACCGACTATACTTTGGTTTTGGAGGATTCCTTTGATAAATTGAACGAAGTAAATAACAAATAACATAATGTTTTCCAACTGTTTCGCCATCAATTCTAGGTAATATAATTGATAACGCACACCTCGCCGCATTAATCGATCCAAAGGAAAGTCCTTCATCCTCTAGAGAACGAAGAAACCGAGCTACTTGTGAAATCTTTGGATTTGTTGGCTTAACTTTCATTAACAAACAATGTACACCCCATTTCTTTAAATAGGTTGTATACATTTTGACAGTTCCTGGCCTCCAGGCATCCGATACTATCCTATCCTCAGTAATTCTGTCCAATCCAAATTGCTGTAGCTGCTTCCTTAGAAAAGGAATGCCAATAGGGGCGTCGTTGACACGTCGCCGTGAACCACTAGCGGTCCGTGGTGCGTCAGATTCCCGAGTTTTCTTGGGAATCGTATACGATCTTTTGCCAGTTGTGAAACTGCTGGCAGCCAAGGTTGCGTGTCCCAATCGGGCACCACCAGTATCGCATGTGTCCCTTCCAAGCCGATTTTTCTCACTACTCGGCTGATAATGCTAAATGGTGGGAAAATATAAAAATAATTATTTTCCCAGGTAATAGCAAACGCATCTACTTTCCAAGCATCCGGTTCAGGATGCCAAGAAACATAACAGGGTAACTTGTTATTATTTCGTGATGCAAATAAGTCAACTTCAGGTGTACCCCATTTTTCACAAACGAAGTTAAACAAATGTGTAGAGAGAGACCACTCTAAATGGTCATGGAAATTTCTACTTTTATAATCTGCAAGTGTATTTTGTGACCCTGGAATATGCGCTACAGTCAGCCAGACTTGTTGAGCCTGTGCCCAGTTCCAAATCAGTTTAGATAACTGATTGCAAGACTTTGATTTGGTTCCACCCATGTTACGAATATATGCCATGGCAGTAGTATTATCAGTTAGTATTCTAACCTGTGATTTATTTATCTTTACTAAACTACGTAAGCCCAGATAAATAGCACGCAATTCTAGTGCATTAATATAGTCTGATTTTTCATCATCAAGCCATCTACCTCCTGTTGTGACCCCATCTCGATGAGCTCCCCAACCTTCTAACGAAGCATCAGTAGTAATTACTGTATTAGGTTCCGCCATGCGGATTGGATTTGGTGAACTTGCTATATGTTGCATCCACCATCCAATATCCTGTAACCCTTCTTGCGAAATAAACATCTTTCGCTCAAAATTGCCTTTAGTTCGTGTTAACGCTAAATTTTTATCTATTTCTAGCGACTTAATATGGGCCTTCCCATATAACACAGCAGGTGCATATGAGGTCATTATGCCAATAAGAACAGCAACCTGTCTAATTTTTGGCTTTGATAACTTAATAAGCTGAGTCGCTGTAGTCATAAACTTAATTAGTTTTTGTTCTGTTATCGACACTGTAAGGGACTGTGTATCCAGAATAAACCCTAAACATTTGAGTTGTTTTGTTGGTTTAAACACTGACTTTTGTTGATGTACATAAAACCCCAATTTAGTGAGTAATGCACATAAATCCAAAACTGCATTCACACAACCAATTTGTGTTGATGCTATAATAAAAGAATCATCTATGTATGGAAACATTATATGACCCTTCCTCGCCATTACCGAGAAAACAGGTTTAAGCAATTTAGTAAATAAACGTGGCGCACAAGCTAAGCCATTCGGCATACAGGTAAACTCATAGAGTTGGTTATCCCAAATAAATCGAAGAAATTTTCGGTATTGTTCCATTATGGGAAGCGTATAATATGCATCCTGTAAATCAACACTAGCCATCCACGCATCTGGTGTAATCAGATCTCGTGCCGTATCTAGAGAGAACATTTTAAAATGTCGATATTCCACCCTTTTATTAAGGATTGTTAAATCCAGGATCATTCGAACATCACCATTAGGCTTCGGTCTCGAGAAAATGTTTGAAATAAACTGTCCTGAACAGTGTGTCACTTTTTGTATAATTCCTTTCTCAAAGAATTTATGTACCTGTTTAGTTAGTGCGTCTCGTTCAACTGGTTGAATGTTATATGGAAAAGGTATTATACTTTGTACAGGAATTTGTGTAAAGGGAATTTGAACACCCCTAACTATTTCTATAATTTCTTGGTCACTAGTAATTTTGTGCCACTCAGAAATATGATTACTAATATTACCAGCCACAAAGTTGCTTACAGTTTGTGTGTTTTTAGAGGCTGCAGGGACTTGTAAAGTTTGTGTTTGGACCTCTACTTGGACCCGCCCCTGGGGAAAGGTCTCGACGAGTTGAACCCTCGACCTATTGGCCGTGCGGTGTTGTCGGTCCAGCCTGGGCGAGCGCCCCGGCCCCGAAACCCTTGACCGAAGTTTGAACTCGGTCTGGTTCCTCTGGTGAACCGTCGTGGACGAAAATCCCCTCGTGACTTTTTGAAACGAGGAACTTCCTGTTTCTTCTTGCCATCCATGTTTTTGCCACTCTTGGCTGCAGTCTCTACCTCTTTATAGAGGTATTGTAGTTGACCGCCAAACATCTTGGTATTATCTAAAGGTTTCCCTTTAATCGGCTCTGGAGCAAGATAGAGCGTAAACTCCTTCCCCTCATTATCGGTAACCTTCTTAGAGCGAGCCACTTCTTTGCCAGCATCTGTGCAAACTGACTTGAAGACATTTTCATATCTTCGAAACGACAGGTAATTACCTGCCGCCGCTAGTACTGCAATGCCTTTGTCCATTGTCTTAGCCAAAGACGAGAACTTATTTTCACTCTGCATCCTATTAGCCACAGGAACAATAGCTGTTAGGGTAGCCAACACTGCCTTATGCACTGTGTGCAACACATCCTCAAACTTCTTACGGTCATCCGTCATATTGACATCCCGATCCATTTCTTTAATGATGGAGTTGGGAACACCCTTTATGCCTGTTAACTCATCTCCTAACTTGGAGATAACCTCCGCCGGTTTGAACGTGCGAAAATGACCATTCACGGTCTCGCGCATAAGCGTAGTGGTTTTAACCCGCTTAGCCTTTGGCTTCTCCACCTTCTTAGCCACTTTAGTGCCAATGTCCGTATCCCCTTCATATACGGTGTCTGAGTCTGATTCCGTAGAAGTAGACTCAGTGGACGACTCAGAAGAAGAATATTTCCTCTTCCTCTTCTTCTTTTTGGACTTAGTCTTCCGCTTTTTGCGCAAACCAGACTCTGCCCGCTCCTTGGTGAATTCATCACCCGAAGAAATCACCTGTTTCTTCTTCTTCCTCCGTTTAGGAGAAGGAGGAGGAGGAGCCTTAAGCTCCACCGCCGAGTCTGTGTCCAAGAAATCCTCAAACGAATCCTCTTGGACACTCGGCCTACGCCGCTTCCGAGACACAGGCGATTTGGCAGTCAAGATGTGGCTTTCCAATCTTGCAAAGCGAGCCTCCCAATCTGGAGGCGCAGGCACATCAGGCACTGCGTCCTCGTCCGGGTCGGAGAGGATATGCGCCCGGGGCTGTGTCGACGGCCCTGCCGACAACACAGGTGAGGAGTCGTACTCCTCGTCCACTCCACTCGGAACACGCCCCTCGGCTGCTGCTGCACCGCGCTTACTCCGCTTCGTGGCCATCGGGAACTGAAACAAACATTTTTGGTCAGTCCCGGTATATATATATGTCACAATATGGTTGTTTCAAACTCATTTGGACATCTATTGGTGTTAAAGAACGTGTTTATACCGTTATAACACAGGCGTAATAAGCTAAATTTGTGCGTGGGTTGTGGGTCAAGCCCAAACCTTACGCGGGGTCGGGACCAGTGTATCGGCCCGCCCATCCCTCTGTTCCGCACACTTCTCCCACCTGTGACTACTACGTCAACAAGTTGGAGAAAATGCTACGAAACTCGGAGAAACGCCTGAAAAAGTTTTGTCTAGGGGAGTCTATAAAAGAAACCCAGGAGCATCTCCAACATTACTCTCTATTAGAGTACGAGAGAATTTCCACATGAGATAGGGCGAAACCCACATCTCTACCCATAGTCACACGGTGACCCGGGTGTTGACATAACCGCTAATGACCGGTTTGGTTCCTTCGAGAAACCCACTCGAGTGTTCTATCCTTGGTTGTTTATAACCAAATAACTCGTCCAAATTGGACCAACGAAAGTCTAAACTTTCCATATTGATGCTCTAATGCATCATAATTAAGCTAACCACAGTTTTTATTATACTTACTGCGTATTTGCTTGTATGTAGACTAATTTTGCCGGAGCAACCCAACGACACGTTATCCAGTCGTGAGTTGTATATGCTAATTGCTGGTACCGGACGTGCTTACCTCTCTCCCTAGCCTGAGGCTAGCCTGAGGCTGTTTACCGAGGTAAAATATATATATATCATATTATATAATATATACACATAGATATAGAAATATATTTGTAGATAACCATAATTTATATAAGAGCTTACTACTGATATGAATATTCACATATGTGTGGTACATAATATGTTTATATGAGTACAGGGCAACTACTCTGTACAACGACTGTTTATTCCTACTGTTCGGTAAGCATTGCTATCCTGCTCAGAATGACACATTCTGCGAAATACTTTTCAACCACCCAAGTGTCCAAGACGGCTGCCCCCCCCCCCCTCACACCCAACCCCTCAGCCCTAGTCTTACCTCCAGTCCACCCCACCTTCACCCCCAACCACCCAACCCTAGTCTGTCTTCAACGCGTGATGGGTGCTGCCTGTCACTAGTGTCGGGTTAGCCCTCCTTGCTCATTGACATTGAGATTGAGATTGAGATTGACATTGACATTGACATTGACATTGACATTGACATTGACAGTGACATTGACATTGACAGTGACAGTGCACACCCATGCTGAGGTCATCCTCGCTGAAAAATCAATCTCTCACCATCAATGTCCACTGTCATGTCATGTCATACATCGGCATCCACCCGGACATGAACGTAAATATTGGGCGGATTTAATACAAACAAACAATAACTCGAACCTTGCTTTAAAAAAAACACAATTTGATAAATGTTTTCAACTGAATCAAAGTCACTTTTTTGTTGTTGTTGCTGTTTGTTGTTTCAATTTCGGCCCAGTATTTTCAACGTAGGTACAAAACAGTCCCGTGTTGTTTTCAAAGGAGAGTGTTTTCCGATCCGACCAGCCCCTCCCTGCCATCCAACCACGACTCGCCACCCCCGACCACGACTCGCCACCCCCTACCACGACTCGCCACCCGTACCACGACTCGCCACCCCCTACCACGACTCGCCACCCCGTACCACCACTCGCCACCCCCTACCATGACTCGACACCCCCTGCCACCACTCGCCACCCCTACCACGACTCGCCACCCATACCACGACTCGCCACCCCGTACCACGACTCGCCACCCCCTACCACGACTCGCCAGCCCCTACCACGACTCGCCACCCATACCATGACTCGCCACCCCCTACCACGACTCGCCACCCGTACCACCACTCGCCACCCGTACCACCACTCGCCACCCGTACCACCACTCGCCACCCGTACCACCACTCGTCACCCCCTACCACAACTCGCCACCCGTA
This sequence comes from Branchipolynoe longqiensis, assembly GCA_030323885.1. NCBI lineage: Eukaryota > Metazoa > Annelida > Polychaeta > Phyllodocida > Polynoidae > Branchipolynoe > Branchipolynoe longqiensis. The sequence continues at coordinate 25,823,839 of CM059191.1, forward strand.
CCACCACCACTCACCACTCGCCACCCCCTACCATGAAAGAAGTGCACTTGTCTATGGTGCCATACTGTAAATGATTTAACTAAGCTCACCTATGAACCAAGTGCACTTGTCTATGGCACCCTACCACCACTTGCCATCCGTACCACCACTCGCCATCCGTACCACCACTCACTACCCCCTACCACCACCCCGCCACCCCTACCACCACTCGCCACCCACACCTCCACTCGCCACCCACTACCACCACTCACCACCCTCTACCATTACTCGGCACCCCCTACCACCACCCCGCATCCCCTTCCACCATTCGCCACCCCCTACCACCACTCCCCACCTCCTACCACCATTCACCACCCACTAAGAACCAAGTGCACTTGTCTATGGTGCCATACTACCACGACTCGCAACCCCCACCACCACTCGCCATCCGTAACCACAACTCGCCACCCCCTACCATGGCCGCCAACCCACTACCACGACTCGCCACACCCCTACCACGACTCCCACCCCTTACACCAACTCTCGCCACCCCTACCACGACTCGCCACCCATACCACGACTCGCCACCCCGTACCACCACTCGCCACCCCCTACCATGACTCGCCCCCCCTACCATGACTCGCCACCCGTACCACACTCGCCACCCGTACCACCACTCGCCACCACCTACCACCCACCACTCCGCCACCCTACCACCACTCACCACCCCCTACAACAACTCGCCACCCGTACCACCACTCACCCCCCCCCTACCACCACGTGTCACCCCCTACCACCACTCGCAACCCGTACCACCACTTGCCACCCCCTACCACTACTTGCCATCCCCTACCACCACTCGTCACCCCCTACCACCACTCGCAACCCATACCACCACTCGCCACCACCTCCCACCACTTGCCATCCCCTGCAACCACTCACCACTCGCCACCCCCTACCACGAAACAAGTGCACTTGTCTATGGTGCCATACTGTAAATGATTTAACTAAGCTCACTTCTGAACCAAGTGCACTTGTCTATGGCACCCTACCACCACTCGCCATCCGTACCACCACTCTGCATCCGTACCACCACTCGCAACCCCCTACCACCACCCCGCCACCCCTACCACCACTCGCCACCCACACATCCACTCGCCACCCACACATCCACTCGCCACCCAGTACCACCACTCACCACCCTATACCATTAATCGGCACCCCCTACCACCACCCCGCATCCCCTTCCACCATTCGCCACCCCCTACCACCACTCGCCACCCCCTACCACCACTCGCCACCCACTAAAACGAACCAAGTGCACTTGTCTATGGTGCCATACTGTAAATGATTTAACTAAACTCACCTCTGAACCAAGTGCACTTGTCTATGGCACCCTACCACGACTCGCAACCCCACCACCACTCGCCATCCGTACCACCACTCACCACCCCCTACCACCACTCGCCACCCCCTACCACCACCCATCTTCTGGCCACAGGGACCACCACCAAACATTCTACTATACAACAGTACTATTAGTACTATATTATATAGTAGGACCACCTCTATCCCTCCCAGCCACATACACTAGCATTAGCAACCACCAACCAATCAATCTAGCCACTCCCACTTACTACCACAACCACCCCACCCCAACCAACAGTTGCCCTCCCCACTACATACATACCCCTCCCCACATCCACCACTCACGCCACCCTCCCCACACCACCCCCCTCCTCCCCTCCCACACCACATCCCTCCCCTCCCACAACACATCCCTCCCCACACATACAACCACACCCCCTCCCCACACCACACCCCCCTCCCCACACCACACCACCTTCCCCCACCCATACGACACCACACCACCTTCACACACCACCAGTGCTCCACACACCACACCACCTCGCACACCACCTCCCCACACCACACACAACCACACCCCCTCCACACACCACATCCCACCTCCTTCGCACCAGACACCACTCGGGCTACCGGCCACATCCACCGCCACTACCCCCCCCCCCTCACACACACACCCCACCCGCCGACTTCCGGGAACAAACACGTAGGCGGTGATACACCGCAGCCATCCTTTATCGGCCCGGCCCTGCATCACTGTCCGGCCGGGCTGCCGCCGGGCCGCACCCACGTGCCGCCCGTTAGGCGCGTTACGGGCGGGGCGGCCGGGCGGGCAGGGGCTCCCCAGGGTGCTGTGCAGCCAGTTAGTGCTGCGGCACCAGGCTGCTTACAGGGTCGTTAGGCTAATTACGCCATAGCACCCGGTAGACTTAAGTAGCTTAAGTAAGTCTGAACAGGCTCCCCCCCCCCCCCCCACTCCCCACCCCGTGATTGTATGACTGGTCTCTGAGTCTGAACCAAGTTCACTTGACTATGGCGCCATACTCTATGTACATCATTTAAATAAATTTGCATCTCAACCACCACTCACAGTCTATGGCCCTGAGTCTGAACCAAGTGCACTTGTCTACAGCGCCATACCATAAATCATTTAAATAAACTTGCATCTGAACCAAGCGCACGTGTCGATGACACCATACAGTAAATCATTTAAATAAACTTGCCTCTGAAACAAGTGCACTTGTCTACAGCGCTATACCATAAATCATTTAAATAAACTTGCATCTGAACCAAGCGCATGTGTCGATGACACCATACAGTAAATCATTTAAATAAACTTGCATCTGAACCAAGTAAACCAACTACACTATGGCTCTGATTCTGAAGCAAGTGCACTTGTCTACAGCGTGATACTGTAAATCATTTCTAATTTGTCTAACTTGTCATACCGCAAATCATTTAAATAAACTCGCCTCTGAACCAAGTGCAGTTGTCTACAGTGCCATACCCTAAATCATTTAAGTAAACTCGCATCTGAACCAACTACACCTGTCTATGGCTCTGAAGCACGCGCACTTGTGTAAGATGCAATACTGTAAATCATTTACCTAAACTCGCATCTGAACCAAGTGCACTTGTCTATGGTGCCATACCATAAATCATTTAAATAAACTCGCATCTGAACTAAGTGCACTTGTCAATGACACCATAGAGTAAATTATTTAAATAAACTTGCCTCTGAACCAAGTGCACTTGTCTATGGTGCCATACCGTAAATCATTTAACTAAACTCACATCTGAACCAAGTCTACTACTATGTACTAGTCTATGGTGCCATGTTTTAAATCATTTAAATAAACTCGTCCCTGAGTCTGAACCAAATGCACTTGTCTATGACACCATACCTTAAACCATTTAAATAAACTCACATTTGAACCAATTGCACTTGTCTATGGCACCGTACTGTAAATCATTTAACTAAACTCACCTCTGAACCAAGTGCACATGTCTATGGTGCCATACTGTCAATCATTTAACTAAACTCACCTCTGAACCATGTGCACTTGTCTATGACACCATACATTAAATCATTTAAATAAACTCACCTCTGAAGCAAGTGCACTTGTCTATGGTGCCATACCGTAAATCATTTAAATAAACTCACATCTGAACTGAATGCACTTGTCTATGACACTATACATTAAATCATTTAAATAAACTTGCCTCTGAACCAAGTGCACTTGTCTATGGCACCATACCGTAAATCATTTAACTAAACTCACCTCTGAACCAATTGACCTTGTCTATGGTGCCATACTGGAAATGATTTAACTAATTTCACCTCTGAACCAAGTGCAGTTGTCTATTACACCATACATTAAATCATTTAAATAAACTCACCTCTGAAGCAAGTGCACTTGTCTATGGTGCTATACCGGAAATCATTTAAATAAACTCACATCTGAACTGAGTGCACTTGTCTATGACACGATAGATTAAATCATTTAAATAACCTCACCTCTGAAGCAAGTGCACTTGTCTATGGTGCCATACCATAAATCATTTAACTAAACTTGAATCTGAACCGAGTGCACTTGTCTATGACACCATACATTAAATCATTTAAATAAACTTGCCTCTGAACCAAGTGCACTTGTATATGGCACTGTACCGTAAATCATTTAACTAAACTCACCTCTGAACCAATTGCACTTGTCTGTGTTGCCATACTGTAAATCATTTAAGTAAACTCACCTCTGAACCAAGTGCACTTGTCTATGCTGCCATACCGTAAATCATTTAAATAAACTCGCATCTGAACCAAGTGCACTTGTCTATGACACCATACAGTAAATCATTTAACTAAATTCACCCCTGAACCAATTGACCTTGTCTATGGTGCCATACTGGAAATGATTGAACTAATTTCACCTCTGAACCAGGTGCACTTGTCTATTCCACCATACATTAAATCATTTAAATAAACTCACCTCTCAAGCAAGTGCACTTGTCTATGGTGCCATACCATAAATCATTTAACTAAACTCGCATCTGAACCGAGTGCACTTGTCTACGGTGCCATACCGTAAATCATTTAAATAAACTCACATCTGAACCAAGTGCACTTGTCTATGACACCATACAGTAAATCATTAAAATAAACTCACCTCGGAACCTTCAAGGTACAAGCAGGATGGCATCTCAGTTCACCAGCAATACAAAGTCGCTATGACTGTGCATTGTCTTGTACAAGTCGGCACCCTCCCTGACATGACTTTAGATGATGTAATTCCTTTAAATAATCCCTAGCGCGCTTTCTTGCTGGCGTTAGGCTTTATTGAACACAAATACATTTAATATGTATTCATAACAGCAGCAGCACAACTAATTCCCATTCAGTTCACTGCTAGCTCCCACAGCATTGTTTTAAATGCAAATAAAAGAAGACGTCTTAGAAAAACAGGCAAATAAAACTGGGTGAAAATGTGACGTAGTGCAGAGCCCATCGCCACACTGCATCCGGATCTCATACATTTCAGTGGTAATGGCCCAGGGCAGTCTATATCTAGATTAAAATAATAGCCTCGGACATCGGAGCGCCACCTGTAGTCAGTTTCTAGAGTTAAAGTGCAATGAGATGCCACAGAGCGGGGCGAATGTAGGGGCGGAGTGCTGAGGGATGTGGAGGTTAAGGTGGTACGGTGGGGGGAGGAGAA
>CM059191.1:25829398-25909341 GCA_030323885.1 Branchipolynoe longqiensis
GTGTTCACACGGGCAAAATGTAAAGCGAGTTAGACAAGGCGAATCATATGAAGCGAACTAGTGGCGCGTTCACACGGACAGAGTTGAAAGTGTGTCGCGTCCACACGGGCAGGACTTAGGCCAGTTTAAGGCGGAAGTGCATAGCTGCGCATGACCGTTTCTAACCAAAACAATGGTGGAGAAGGTACCGATCGGAATGTTGGTGATATTTAGAGCGCAACATGAGGCGTCAACACGGGAAAGAATAGGTTGATCACGACCCAAATATGTGAGGGATTGTGAGGCGGTGGTTGCGAAGAGCGGAGAGTTTTTTTTTATTGCCAAGAAAAAGAGCGTAGATGGTTTAGTGTGCAACTGATAACGCTGTTGGGCCTCCATGCTAGGCGGGACAGGGTGCAATGGATGCGGTAAAGGTAGGCAGTCAAGCTGTTTTGTGTTTACCTACGTCGCCGAAGTTGATCGCGATTTATATAAGCCGATGTACATGAAGCAAACTAGTTTGCACTCTCCAGTGTTGTGTCCTGGGTTTTTAGAAGGATTGTGCGTTTAGGGCGATCTATATAAGGCGACAACAAAATATACATAAATATACATGAAGCGAACTAGTTTCCACTCTACTGTGTGTAGCAATAGTTGACACACAGTAGATTTTCGGTTTACCTACAGTTTCTCCAGCAACTGTATATGTAAAACGTGTCGTAAATTACACCCACACCGATTGTTATATGGTTTCGTTATTGTGTTCACTAATTTCAGATGGATTCCCGTTGAAGTGTGTGTCTCATTGAGGCACTCTGGTTGGTGGCATACCGAAATGTATGTGCTGCGTCATGTTTCCCGACACCTGCGCTGCAATACGCCATGTTCTCCTACCTCAGTCAATAAAATTGCCGAATGCTGCTCGATTGACTGAAATAATTCACCACAGAACGTTGCCCCTGCTGTAGACGGTGAGGGAAATGGGCCTGCTATACGCGAGGCGTACCTGGGTTACTTTAGTTCGTAAAAAATATTAACGCGCTAAACTAAACCGAATCAACTAGTTCGTTTCATGTAAAACGCTTCCTGAGGTGCATTAGGTAAACCCACTTAGGTTCCTGTAAATATTATGTCACAAGCTACATGAAATAATGAAATGTCAACAAAACATGGAACAAAGCTGTAATATAGGGAACTACTAGAACATTTTATTCAAATGTCAAGTAGGAAAGTTCAATGTGAACTCACAAGTTCAAAAAAAATAAAAGTGTCATACAAGTCGGCAAATAAACATTAAATTTCGAAGCTCCTGTTTCCTAAACTGGCCGACATAAGGTATACGGTAAAAATGAGTAAGTTATGTACATGATACTAATCGAAAAAGCCTGGGTTAAAAAAAGTGTCCAAATCTGTTATGTACATTGTCACTCATAAAAGCTTGTGTTAGCACTTGTGCTGGGTTGTGCGGCCTGGCCAGTTTGTGGGGTCAGGAGGGTTATGCGCGTAACCCCATCGGTGGTGGCACTCTGAAAGTGCTGGGGCGGCGGCGCACGTTGCGCTGACGTGAGTAGCTGCATCATGCGCTCCTCATGCCTCCTCTGCGCCGCTTGCTGTGACATCTCTCGATCAACGCGCCGTTCTTCCATCTCCAGGGCGCGGCGATGGCGCCTTTCCTCCATCTCGATATCGGTGTTGAGGCGCCTCTCCGCCATCTCCATTTCCCTGTCGAGGCGTCTCTCATGTTGCTGGCTCACGAGAGCTGCCGCCTCCGTCTGACCACTCCGGAAATCGGTGAGGACTGTTTCCAGCATGCGATCCTTCTTCCCCGTGGCTTTTGCCTTGCGTTTGCCGAACCCTGGAAGATGAGCACAGTTTGTTTAAAGTACACGCCACATTGCCTGAAATAGTGGGTTTCATGTAAAACGCTTCCTGACTGACATTACTTAAGGCGACTGAGCATAAACTTCCACGTGTTGCGTAAGTAGTTTTGTAATTTGCAACGACAAATCAATATAACAGGAGGGGCAAACAAATTTCGTTCTAATAACCGCGTAAATCACCCCAACTAGTTCGGTTGTTGTAAAATGCAGTGAGTTCTTGCGTACGTGGTTTGTTAGTTGTACAGCATTGGTCAAAATACCCGGAACAACCACAAAAACTGTTGGTTGTAATAATCGGCTAAATCGCCGCAAGTAGTTCGCTTCTTGTACAACGGTTTGTGACGTATATTATAATCTCCCCTTTACATCTATGTAAAATATAAATTGATGAGATAACTAATAAAGGTGTAGTCCATGATTAAGCTATGTCTGCTTAATAAAAATCTATTCACAATTAAATAATATCGTATTTAGAACCATATTAATCATGGCATAATATACAGAATTATGTAGTGCTTATATTGATAAAACAAAGTAATTCCCAGCCAGCGTTTATTCACAGAATAATTGGTGTACAATATTTGTTGGGGATCAGGACACCACTGGTTACACGTGTGACGAAAATCTGTAATGTTATATTTGAGGACAAGAAATCTTTTTTTTAAATTTATACATGCACACATCTTCATAAATGTTTTATTTTTGATTTGGGAACGGTTTTGTTTGATATATCAATGCAATAAAATATGTTTCTGTATTGATGTTGTAAAATGCCATCCCATGCTGACCAGTTTTCTGGAGTGACCCATATATGCATAGGCGATTATTTACAGTTGTTGGTGCCGGGCCATGTGAGGTTAGGGGCCCGTCGATTTCATTGACTAGAAAGGTACTTACTTGTCGCTGTGGGTTGGCGGGCCTGGTTGGCTGTAGGAGGCGCTTGGTCTATTGAAGGCTCAGATGGGGTCTCCTCTTGAGTTTCCACCTCCACTTCGACATCGACGAGCACAGCCGGGTCAAGCTCTTCCTCCGCGCCCACTAGGAGGTCTGCTGTGGCGGCCTCTGGCAAGCACAATTTATAATATTTTGTGTGTGGTGTTAGAAAGTAGGGTTCGAATTACATTTGTATATTACGTGTAATTCGACTCAACTAGTTTGTTTCATGTAGCACGGTTCATTAGTTCATTAGTTCATTAGGAACATTAGTTCACCTGTAATATTGTTTTTTCCTAAGGCTATCTACAGCCTCGCTGCTACCGACATATTAAAGCGGTGTAACTAAACTGGTTTAACTAATCTGGTTTACAATATTTGTGTCAACAAGGTGCTAACATTATTTGTCGCTGAGTCCACGCAACTAGTTAGGTTCATGTAAACCAGTTTGTGACGTGGATTAGTTAAGATGGTTTGAGTTAGGCAGTTTAACTGTAGGTGTGAACACGGCTATGTCCCTAAATTGTGTTTTCATTTTAATTTACCGCTAAATAAAATCAGGTAGTTGGGTTCGTGTAGAACGGTTAATTAGGAAAATTAGGTGATGGCTTGCAGAATGTTATCGGCTTTTCACAGGCTCCGCAGAACGAGCAGCAAAACTAAAAGTTCCTTATGGTGCCTTATCAGTTAATAGGGATACGCTATTGATAAGGTACTAGCTCTCTGCCAAATTAATACATACGCTTATAGTCGCCCACAACCACTAATTGGCTCCCCCCCCCCAGGCCCAATACTGTTAACATGTAATTAATTTCATATCTCGATAAGTTCTACGTAAGGTCACCATCATATCGCTAAATTAATCTATCATTAACACTCTATCCCACGGTATAACTTACCTGAAACGCTGGACATTTCACCGCTGTCAAGGTAGCTGAGGGGGACCGCTGTTGGCCTCGTCCCCAGAATGGCGTCGATTTCGTCATAATAGCGGAACGTCTGGCGGCCCCGGCCACTACGGCTGCAAAAGCATTGGGAAATTAGTAAAAACACTGATGAAATGCAGATGGTTTTGGTAACTAATGGGAATAATCAAAAAAAAAAATTCTTACATCCAAACACTATAACCAACTATACCCAACAGTAATGCGCAGAAATGTTGTGCGCCTCGGAAATTATTGCCACTTTAATAAAGACCATCAAATGCAAATGTGTTGTGTCACAAACCTGAGTTTTGTTATTACTTTGTAGGGCCTATTATCTAAATCACCAACATGAATCTTCACATATGTCCTGTTATTAGGCCCAGTTTTTGGCGTACCACACCACAATATGAAATCTACTTTTATCACATCTGATCGTTGCGGTAGCCACTAGTTTCTTTCACCGGTGGATACAGTTTTTTTTTTTAACCCATTGTACTACTAGTGCCGCCTGATAACAATTTGCCATCAACGGTTGCTGGTAATCTATTTAGCAACCACAATCATCGTAAATATATTAAATAACACACACAAATTAATTACCTACTTGTTATTGTCCCGACATTTCTTATAAGTTTGGATCAAACTTTTGATTTTCGTTCTGCACGCAGTGGCATTCCGAGCGACTCTCCCTGCACACTGGCGGCTCAGCCTCTCGGCCAAACGCCTGTATATGTTAATATTGCGGCCCGAGCTATCTAGTTTGTGCTGCACGGTATCCTCACCCCACAAACTGAGCAGTACACGCACTTCTTCGTCGTCCCAGTTGTCCCGACGACAAGTCTCACGCGAATTGCTCCCCGAAGCCATACCGAAGTGCTCGCCGTTGCTTTGTGGATTGTGCGTGAAGTTTGCTTTGCAGGGTACGAGTCGTCGAATAACAACCACAACGCATGCGCGACTCACCGGATAACCGGAACACAACTAAACAATCGCTCGACTGCGCATGCGTGTGACGTCCTTAATCCGCCTCATATAATTCGATTGGGTTCACATGGGCGAGATGGGCCGACCAAAGCTAGTTCGCTTAATCTAAACCACCTCGCTTCGGTGGATTAGATAAAGCGAATCATATGAATCGATTAAGCCCTAATCCGCCTCACATTGCGTTCACACGGCAAAATGTGAGGCAAACTAGGCAAGGCGCTTTATATGAAGCGGATTAAATCGCCCGTGTGAACAGGGCTGTAGTGTTGTCGCCGTTATGGTATGTGTGTGCAGCACAGATGCCGTATTCGATTAACACGACCCGAGCGACTCGGGTCACCCGAGTTGCTAGAATTTCAAATCGAACACCGCGAGTGCAGTTGACAAAAACATGTGCCGTGTGCAAAAAGGCCCGACCCAGTAACCCATATCCTGGCTGGGGGTGGCTAGGAACGATGACTTCACATTTGCGCTGGCTGACAGCTACCAGTACCACATAGTTTATTTTGGTAATACCACACCACCTAGACATTACATATAGAAAACACATTAAAAAAAGAATTATATTAAATTTATAAGGTTAGGGTTCTGCATTTCTATTAATTTTGAATAAAATTGACGTTGCACTGCGCGTATCTTCAAACTCAATGCATTGTCAATGGTAGATACAAGATTCACCCTGTACTGCAGTAGCCCGAGACGGCGAGAAGGGATTTGTTCTTCAGCTACCCCCTAATTTAAAAGCTGGCGAAAAAACGGGTCAAAGAATCGGGAGCCTAATTTCACAATCTAAGAAGGAACAATTATTCTTTACATATGTTTTATTATTTACCCGCTACCTTTGAGTTGAAAAATATAATATAATATCTAGTTTAATAAGATTTAAAAGTGAAATCGACGGCGTTCTGCGGCCGCCATCTTGTCTTTTTTGCATTCTCTCTCCATTTCACCAACTCTGTGCCTATATGCATAATATAGGTAGCCATTTGATACTGGAGCCACATACTGTAGCCTCACTTCCATATTAATGCTATTTTCCCCCGTATTTATATAAGGCTGGTCTTCACCCGTGTACTACAAGTACCGGGTGAATCTACAAGTACCGGGTGAATCTTTTATCTATGTCAATGGCCGTGAGCAATCTTCATACAGAAAAAGTGAAATATCTCTAAAACAACACCACCTAGACACAAACCGATTGGAACAGATATAGAAAAATATTCAAAGAATAGATTATATTAAATTTATAAGGTTAGGGTTCTGGATTTCTATTAATTTTGAAAAAAAATTATGTTTTGTACTGCGCGTACCGGTGTGGCGTTTTCAGCGCCCGGTCATGCTCATGATACGTTAATATCGCTTGGAATTTAAGGTTAATTTAATTAAATTTCATTATTTGAGTATGTAATTCTGTTAAATATGATCGCATTCAATAGATTTCGGCCTAATCGGTCCCTAACACTGCCGGGTACCGTGGCTGAGCTTGTAGCCGGCGAGGGCATGGGTGTTTTGCATATGTCTTAAAATCCGCGCATGCGCAGAAGCCACGAAAGGCCGCTGACACTGACCGGGCGCTGAAAACGCCACACCGGTGTCGTGGTATAAAACCCCGGCCCGATCGCAGCCCCTGCCGTGGCTTCTGCGCATGCGCAGAGTTTGTAAACAAGCGCAGATCGGCTGCAGAACGAATACACACTGCCAGTGTCTATTAAAGATTAATAGAAATGCACAACCCTAACCGTATAAATTTAATATAATCTATCCGTCGAATATGTTTTCTATATGTGTACCAAGCAGCTTGTTTCTACGTGGTGTAGCTTTAGAGATATTTCACTTTTTCTGTATGAAGATTGCACTGACACTCAGAATATCCCAACTTTCACTATTATCTCTGTTTTTAATACTTTCAGCATAAATTGCTCTTCGGTTACATTAAATACTTCAGATCTTCCTCTTCAATCGCGCATTAAGATATTTTTAATCGATCCAATGAAAGCTTTTAAATTTATTTTACAAAAATAAATGCTTAGTCAACTGTCTTCATGGCAGGGGCTGCGATCGGACCGGGGTTTTATACCATGACACCGGCAAACTCAGTGCATTGTCAATGGCCGTGAGCAATCTTCTTACAGAAAAAGTGAAATATCTCTAAAACCACACGACCTAGAGACAAACCGCTTGGCACACATATAGAAAACATATTTAACGAATAGATTCTATTAAATTTATATGGTTAGGCTTCTGCATTTCTATTAATTTTGAATAAAATAAATCTTTACACTGCGCGTACGGGCAAACTCAGTGGGAGTGTGCATTCGTTCTGCAGCCAAGCTGCGCACGCATACCCGATGTTTACAAACATTGAAAGGGGTCTATCTGGCTCCACGGCTAGGACCGGGCGCGGTGGCATAGTCGGCAGAGCGCGGGCCTCTCGTGTCGAAGATCTGGAGTTTGGTTCCCGGTAGAGTTAAACCAATGACTTTCAAATTGATACTTATCGCTGTTTAAGGGGCTGTCACATTAGGTTTTTTTGCGGGAGCGTATGGCGGCGTAGGCGCGTTACGTCACATACGTTGGCATATGCCATATACGCTACTCATACGCTACGCATACGCTACTCATACGCCGCCAGATGCCGGCTTATGTGAAGCGTATGAGGCATACGCTTTCATAAATCCGTCCATCCAAATTTTTTTGTGCATGCTCAAAAAAACTCGATCTATGAGGGCGTATGGCCCATACTGTCAAAAAATGTCACAGCACGCTCCCATACGCTCCTCATACGCTCCTCATAGGTTCCACATACGCTCAAAACCAGCCGAAAGGTCACCAAATGTCATCACAGGCTGGCACGCGCAGAACCTACGTAGGTTTTCAATACGCTCCCGCCATACGCCGTAATGTGACAGGGCCTTTAGCCTGGTGCTCGGCATTAATAGGTTAGGGCAAGGACTGGTTAGCTCAATGTCAGGATAATGTGACTGAGTGAGATATTGGATCATGGTGCCAGTGGCCTGATTTTCCAGTGGGGCAGCACTATAAAATCACGATGAGTGCAGTCAGATTTCGGTACCCATCCTGATGACCTTAGATGTTGCTCGGACATACAACTCCAACAACCAACCAACCAGTCATAGATAGGTATTTTTGGTTGTGGTGATAGATACATTCGTGAGTGTCAAAGGTGCGAGACACTACAGTTGTCTAGGTGTAGGCCCGTATGCTTCCCCAGGAAGACTTTTAATCTAGAGGCTCTGAAATGCCATTTCCAGCAATTTCTGGGAGGTTACATAGTGTTGTTTTTTGCTTAGTTTTTTTGGGATGGGGAGCAAAATACCCCTTGCCGGCCCTCCCAACTAGTTACGGCCCTGGTAGGATTCCCATTTATATATTTGACGACAATAATACCATATTTATTTCGTAATTAAAACTGAAAATATGTGGTTTTAAAACGGTAGCTCTTTCCTCAAAAGTTCACCCTGTCCCCTCTATTTAGTAATAAAGTAATTTGCAATATTTGCAATATAGTATATATATATGTGTATTGTAGATATGTTATAACTTTTTGAAAAGAGAAGAGAGAAAACAAAGGAAGAAAGAAGTGTTTAAAGACAATTCTAGAGTCATCTTGTACATTTATTGATGCATGCTCACCAAGTGCATAATACATATGTTGAACTGGAATTGCATGCAGTTACTATTACGACAAATAGTCAATTTATATTATGCTTCTATTATCGAACAGGTTTTTCATGTGGTTATTATTGCAACTGATATTGTCATTTATGTACCAACAAATTGTAATTAACGGCTGGAAGACCAGTGCTCTGGCGCTGACAAAAGACATTATTCGCTGAATAAAATATATTTAGTAAAAAAACACACGAAAATGTGTGGTTTTAGAATGGTATCCAATTCCTCGAAAGTTAACCCTGTCCCCTTTCATTTGTTTTAATGCAAATGCCTCTCACCGACGGGATGGCCGAATGAGTTAGAGCGCCCGTCTCCCGTGCTGGTAGATCGTGGGTTCGAACCCTGGTCGAGTCAAGACAATGACTTAAAAATTTATACTTGTTGCTTCCTAGCCAGGCGCTCTGCATTAATAGGATATGGCAGGGACTGGTTGGCTCAGTGTCAGGATAATGTGAATGAGTGGGATATCAGGTCATGGTGCTGGTGGCCTGGTTTCCCAATGGGACAGCACTATAAAGTCGCTGTGAGTGTGCACTGTCACAAGTCTGTACTCGTTCTGATATGACCTTAGATGTTGCTAGGACGTAAAACAACAAACAAACAAACACTGCTCAAACCAATCCAGTAAACAGAAATGCGCTCGGTATTAGTTCATCTACTTTACTCCAGGTGGCAGCACTATGGAGGGAGGCAAGTCATGGTAGTGATTCATCCTACCCAGTGGAAGGAGGCATCCCAAGCCACGTGGGGTAGTTGGAAAGGCGAAACCCGAGTCACTGGGTTTGTGCGTCCTAGCAACCTCTGAGGTAGTGTACCGACTTATAGCAATGCGCACTCATGGCGACTTTACAACGCTGGCACATATATAATATATATAACAAATATATATATAGGGCCTATATTATATATATAATCATATACATCGCGGGAAATGAGGACTCAGTCTTTTTTTTTTAAGCTGCAGAGTCCGATGGAAGCATAACATTTCCGAAACACAAAACATTTGATAGATTTGATGCTACATAACAAAGTGTTGTGTTGCACTTACTTCAGCATTTATTGATACACAGCAGGAAGACCTTTTTTTTTTTTGTCCACAATTGGAATTTCCTTTGCTTAATTGACATTATTGAGTCAAGAAAACACACTGCATAGTTAACTTCACATACTTTCATTGATACCATGACCATACTTATATATTCACCAATAAGCTTTTTAAATTACAATTTCGCATACATATTATAACTGAAATGGCTCGGTATTATGTCAGAATTAATCAAAGTGTACTTTGAATGACAATTCAATCCCGTATCGAATGCTTCCGAGAATTTCATATTATAATTCTGGTTATCAATTATTCACATTTTGTTGTACCCAAACTCCTAGGAGATGGAATGCTAAATTATTTCTGACACATGACTAGCACTAAAGTAAATCATCAGCCATCACAGTTGCCTTAATCTCCAGATGATTTAAAATTAATTAATACTTACTTATATAATCTAGTTGTCACATGAGCCCTAATACGACAGTAGTCTCGACTATGCTATGTTAAAAGGGCGGGCAGATGGCAGTACGCTAGCCGAGCGGTCACTATCATGGATCATTCCACCCTTTGCTCGCCACCAACCCCCAATGGAGGTCATGTGTTACATAGCTCAGTGGTAGGTCACTCGACTCTCTGACCGTAGTGGTAATAAATCCAGGAATGCCCCTGAAGACTGAAGCAAGTTACAGTAGACCGCTTATCCTTTCATACCCCATAGAAAGTTATTACACTTTTCTGACATAAAGAGGACAGTGAAAACCATTATTTTCTAGACCAACCAGGAACAAAGCATTAGTTTAAAGCTGCATAGTCCGATGAAAACATCAAATTTTCTAAACCAAAACACTGAAATAGATTTGATTCTACATATCCAACTTGATGCACTTATTATTGCCATATAAAAGGAAATGCCTAGTCAACAGAACCTGTTATTGCAAAAGCCTATGGTATGCTTGCCGAAAGTAATTTGGCATAATGTTTGCACTTCAAATATTTCAAAAGTTAGCTATTTAAAATAAGTTACTTCAAACTGAAGTAAGATAGATTGTAATGATCAACCTCATATATTTATGTCAGAAAAGACAAAAAATCAACGCCATCGGACTATGCAACTTAAAACAGAAATACCAACTATGCATTCTTTTTTTTAAAAAGAGCATGCTAATTGCTATACATTTATGAAGCGGCACTCGCCAATTTCTCTCATTTGTATAAATGCGATGGTGACGCCAGCTGTCGCCATTCAGATCACTGTCATGATTTGAAAGTATGCCGATTGTGAAATTTTGGGATCGAGTTTCTGAGATAATCGGTGTCCCACTCATTTTGTCGATTCTGGTCGGAATGAGAAAAATGATGAAATAAAAGAATAACCAGATACATACCTCGCTTAGCATTACCCCATTTAGCGCTGATTCGCTATCAATAGTTTATCATGACCACCTCTATCCGCCCTCCATATACGGAAATCAAAATCTGGGGTTCGAAATCCCGGCCGAGTAAAACAAATGATTTACAAAACTGATACTTGTTGCTATCTACCCTGGCGCTCGATATGACTAGGATAGGGCAAGGACTGCTTAGCTCAGTATGAGGATAATGTGACTGAATGTGATATCAAGTCATGGTGCCAGCAGATTGGTGTCCCAATGGTGCAGTACTATAAAGTCGCCTGTCTCAAGTCAGTACCCATCCTGATATGACCATAAGTAATGCGGACCTAGAGCCCCCATAATGCAATGTTGTAATGACCCCGTGTACCGCTGTTTCATCTAGGGTTGTATTATTAGGAACATATCTAGAGTGCAGGGTATATAGATACAGTGTACATGTATTTTCTCCTCATTAGAAATATATAGTAAATATCAGCATGCAATCTCCTGTATAAAAGACCAGCTTGAAACTACAAAGTCAACATGTTCAATATCAATGATTATTGTGAAAAATAGATGCAGCATTATTTCTTCATTACTCAACAGTATTCACCACATTTTGAGATGGCCAGGCCAGGTCACAGCCTACAGGTCTGACTCAGGTACCAGCGCACTCTGATGACCCAGAAAAGACGTACTCTACACGTGATCACATGGTCTCGTTAAGGCCAGTTATTAGTTCACATTTCTCCCACAGCTGGCGCGCTAGTTTCTTGTCGTGTGCTCTCTTTGACTCGGAGATTAATGCGCACTCGGAGAAGTAGCGCCCAGTCACGGTTTCTACATCCGCCGATACTGCGCAGTAAATGGTAGTCTGCGCCCCCTCCTCAGCACTCTACAGGTAGAGAACGAAGCAGGGCATGTAGATAAACACTGACGTAGACAGGGGAAAGGTTGCTAGTAGACTGTTGTAATATAGTTTGATTAAAGTTGCTTAATCCGATGACAACCGATCGCAACCAAAACACGTCCAAAGTTGTCAACATTTTTAAGGTGGTATAGAGAGTAATACTTTTCCACACCCCGCCCCCTCCCAAAATGTACTACACATCAACATTTTACTACAGACCCAGATGGGGTGGCCGAATAAG
This sequence comes from Branchipolynoe longqiensis, assembly GCA_030323885.1. Lineage (NCBI taxonomy): Eukaryota > Metazoa > Annelida > Polychaeta > Phyllodocida > Polynoidae > Branchipolynoe > Branchipolynoe longqiensis. The sequence goes on from CM059191.1 coordinate 25,841,366, forward strand.
TTGAGTGCCTCCTCCCACTGTGGTTGGCTACAGGATTCCAACCCCTGAGTTTGAACCGTGGTTGTCTCAAACCAATAACGTACAAATTGTCAGGTGTCGCTACCCTTAAAATAAAAGTTACTTCAAACCAAAGTAAAGCAGATTATACCGATTAACCTGATATATTTATATATGTAAACAAAAATGTCAGGAACTAGAAACCATGGAATGATGCATGTGTAGGAGGAGGAAGGGGAAATGAGAGGCAACCTAACAGCCATATAATAAAGGAAACAAAAAGAGGAAGAAAGAGAGAAAGAAAGTACGAGAAAAATAGAGATCAAAGACAGAAAGAAAGAAAGACAGAAAGAAAGATGGAAAGCAGGAAAGAAAAAAAGAAGGAAATAAAAAAAGAGAGAAAGAGAGAGAGAAACAAACAAACAAACAAACTAAACGTCAGGCGTCTATTGAAGGAATCAGAAAAAAAACCACAAATAAATAACCATACCTTAAAGAAGAGATATCCGAGGGAGTAGGACGGAATCCTGAGGATGGCTGGCATTTGCATCAAGAGGTTTGTGTAACAGGTACCCGGGTGCAAACAGTTGGATGTCACATCTGTGCAACAGCAATTAACATAAACAACAATTAACATAAACAACAATTAACATAAACAACAATTAACATAAACAACAATTAACATAAACAACAGTTAACATAAACAACAATTAACATAAACAACAATTAACATAAACAACAACTAACATAAACAACCATTAACATAAACAACCATTAACATAAACAACCATTAACATAAACAACCATTAACATAAACAACCATTAACATAAACAACCATTAACATAAACAACCAGTAATATAAACAACCAGTAATATAAACAACCATTAATCAGTTATGTGATTAGCCATCAGCAGAAAACTCAAAAGTCAGGCCGTGAAACCGCGGAAAAATCACATCCCCGATTAACACAAATAGCAATTAACATTGACTCGAGACATTGATGTGACATTGTGAATGGATTAACATAACCTACATGATCCCCCGAGATATTTATATCGAAGCTGTGAATGGATTAGCAGAACCAACCCAAATCATCAAGACACTGTCAGGTGACACTGTGAAGGCGTTAACAGAACTTACCTGAACATTTGAAACACTGATGGGGTTGAAGTGAATGCGTTAACAGGACCTACCTGAACCCTCAAGACGCCTGCTGAGTTCCTGCATGACCATAATGAGGCCGAGCTTGCTGCTGCCGTAGACAGTTGCAGGGGAGTACTGCTTCTCAGAGTTCAAATTGTCCAACTCGATAGAACCCCATATGTGGGCCACTGACGACACGCTCACAATACGGCTGGGCACACTCCTCCTAAGAATTCCTGACAATGGAAGGGAATCAAGGTGTTTTGATATTTGGGTCGTTCTCTGAAACTGGGCATCACATATTTGGTTTCCACGTTATGTTGGTCACAATTAATTCTTTCTTTTTGTGTTGGTACCAAGTCAACTAGTTATTGTGTCTGAGTGTTAAGTCTGTTAAGGCCCTGTCACATTACGGCGTATGGTGGGAGCGTATGGCGACGTAGCGGCATTACGTCATATACGTCGGCATACGCCGCATACGCTACTCATACGCTACTCATACGCTACTCATACGCCGCCAGTGCCGCAACATGCCGGCGTATGTGAAGCGTATGAGGCATACGCCGCCATACGCTTTCATAAATTCGTCCATCCAATTTTTTTTGTGCATGCTCAAAAAAACACGACCTATGAGGGCGTATGGCCCATAATGTCAAAAAATGTCACAGCACGCTCCCATACGCTCCCATACGCTCCTCATACGCTCCTCGTACGCTCCTCATAGGTCCCCCATACGCTCAAACACACCCGAAAGTGGCACCAGCACGGCGTACGTAGGTTTTCAATACGCTCCCGCCATACGCCGTAATGTGACAGCCCCTTTAGCAATACTACATCGATTTAATCTATCCCATCAAATGTATCAAAAATATGCTCATATGATTTTTTGCCAAAGTGAAAATTTACACATTGGCACCATGCATTTACCCAAACCTCTTACAAACCTTTTTAAAACTTGTATCTTGGAAGACATAACCTTGTTAGCTTGCAATCAATCAAATCTTATTCAAATTTATTCTGGATGTTAAAATGATGTTCTGGATGTGTGTTTGATTTCAATGTTACACAAGTAATTTTAACGTACTTCTCAAAATATTAATAACATCAAAATCAAACAGTGAAATATCTTTTAACACATATGCACAACATGTAAACCTTCATATAAACATGGAGCGTATTATTTGGAATGCTTTCTGCTATTTGGAAGGTTTTCACTGTTGGACTTCAGGTCGCACTTTAGTGCCCAGTTTCGGAGAATGACACATTTACATTGCCGCTATAACCCTATGCGTATGTGATATAATTGATCGATATCAGGTTACATCCTCATATACATATATATATACATATGTAAAATTCCGAATGAGTGAGCAGAGTGAATTCAAATGGGTCAAAGCTAAAGGTCAAGGCCCATTTGAAATCAATGTTCCCACCCAGATGAACTATTATGAACCAGAACCAATCAGCTTAACCATTCTCCGTCATACGGATTTACTGGAGACAACAATATTCATGAAATATTTCATCTTTAATAAAGTTAATCACATTAGTTGGAAATAGAATTGATTGAATATGGAATTCAAGTATCTTACCAAGTAATAGATTTGTGAGAAGAAATGGGCCAAAGAGGTTTGTTGCGTATACCGACTCCAACCCTTCATCTGTGGTTTGCTTGGTCATTAAACCTGTAGAAAAGTAATTGTTGGGGGGTCATAAAATAATTAAATGGGTTATATTTGTTATTGATATTTTAAAATATAATTACATTCTTGCTTCATTTTATTTCACATAAGGGCGGAGGAAAAACGAACTATGCACTTCTATTTTGAAACCGGCTATTTTATTTAACATATATTTATTGGTCTAAAAAATAAAAAATAGGAAATTCTATAGTTGTCTTCAAAGAGCAACGTTATCCTGATATAACAGGTCTCCTGATATCGGAGGAACATTGAAATGAGACAAATTTAGTTTGCACATTGAACAACCGTTCACACATGGCAGGAGTTAACGTTATCATCATTATCATCATGACCATCATAATCATCACCACCATTATCATCAATTTTCATCACTACAAGATAGTTTTAGCCAGACCTGAAGAACAGGATATAAGGCCACACTAATTCAGTCTACATGGACAAATTGTTCTAGAATGACGTGGCACGGAGAGTTCGCTAAAGACAGGCATCTACTACTTTAGATGTAATATCTGTACACACAATGAAATAGACAAACTATTTTAATTATTTATACACATAGGTACCTGTGATGCCAGCGTTATTGATGAGAATGTCACATCTTGTCTCCTCTTGCATGAATTTCTTCACAAACTTCCGCACACTCATCATAGAGCTAACCTGAAAAAGATATCAACGCAAACCATCCAACATTAAAACGCAAACAGGGGATAACAAAACAAACGTTGTGCTATAGGAAACTGGCGAAAAGAAAGGGGTGGGGAGGTTACATAGATGATAGCGTAGATGGGGACATTTAAATTTTAATACACAATTTATTAAATGGTTAATGTCAGTCTATTCCTGGCAATCTATATAAAATTAATAAAACTGAAACAATAGTTTCTTTGTTAATGTTTTACGTCCTAGTAACATCGAATGTCATATCAGGACGGGTACTGACTTGTCACAGTGCACATTCATGGCGACTTTATAGTGCTGCTCTACTGGAAGACCAGGTTACTGGCACCATGACATAATATCCCACCCAGTAACATTATCCTGATACTGAGCTAACCAGTCTTTGCCATATCCTAGTAATGCCGAGTACCAGGCTAGATAGTAACAAGTATCAATTTATGTAAGTCATTCGAAAGAATGTAAAGAATGGTGTTAAAATCAATCATAAAAAGATTGCAATGTGACAGCTAGCCCAATTCAACAGAAATGTTCCAACCTTGATTAGAATTATTCTATAAGCAGGGTCCGCAGACATGTGAAGATATGGAATTCAAGGATATTTCAAGGCTGTTTTTTATATGAATTCAAGACTATTTTCATTTAGATTTGAGGGGGGGAAAACAACTAAATTAGATCAGTGGGGAGAGTGCGGATTCATGGCGATTTTATAGTGCTGCCCCACTGGGAGACCAGATCTTCTACACCATGACTTGGCTTTAAAAAAATGGGTAACCAGAGCCCAGATCGGCCAACATTTGGGTGTGCACCCCAGATTTGCATATTTTCACTTAAACTATTTCAACTGAATGATTGATTGAATGGGGCTACTTTAATGCCATATCAGCAGCGCCATATTCACAGTGCAAATTAGTTACATTGACCTCCTGCTACCCTCCACCATCATTTCAGTTTCATGAAAAATGTATCAAACACATCAATTAGTTTACATTTAAAAAACTTCTGAGATTGTAATAGGTGTCAAATTGTGAAATGGTTAAATTGAAGTCAAACGACTGCAAAGTTTAACTCATAAGACATGACCGAAATTACATGAGGTTTGCCAGATAAGAGATTTGTGACCAAAGAGGTTTTAGTTGTCCTTAGGAACTCAAATATGTATGTACAGAACTCGCATGTGATTGACACAAATACTTTGTTGACAAAAAGCCATGAAATCCAGTCAAGTAAAAACGTGGGTGGAGTGCCAATGGGCACTGACACGCAATGTATTCGGAGGGCCATTAGTAAAAAGGCATAAGTCATGTAAGATTGACCAATAGGGTAGCAAGTGAAGACCATTTTGTCCTGCCAACACCCAGCGGGGCTCTATGGCCGTTCTACAAGCGAGTAACGCGATGCAACTTTTTGTCCCCACATAGTCCGATGGTTTTTGAGTTTCTATTATTTTCTCAGAAAAATCGATTGGTCGTTATAATGTACCTTACTTTAGTTTGAAGTAACTTTGATTTAAAATGACTAACTTATGCGATATTTGAAGTGTAAACATGCAACATAAATGTTGGTGTGCTGGTCAAAACTCCCATAGGCTTTACCAGTAACAGGTCAGATCAGAGTGAACGATCCGAACCAGTATAAAATATAATAAAAGTTACACGAAACTGAAGTAAATTATAACCGTCCAACCTAATCTTAAAACCTTTATCTAAAAACGATAGCAACAATTCAAAACGATTGGATTATAAACTTTAATGTTATGGTTTGACGCTAAAAGTAAGACTAAATCAATTAATAAATTGAACAACTTACATCAAGTTCATAGACCACCACATTAGTGTTGCCAGTCTCCTGTAGGAGGCGTTGTCGAAGGGCGGTTCCCTTGGAGACGCTGCGACATGCCAGAACGAGGCGGGCGTTGCGCGTGGCCATATCCAGTGCTGTGCACACACCAATACCTACAGGACAGGTGGGAGAGACGGCAGTGCTGATGAAGTGTTTCCTTATTACAACTGAGAGAATTGCTTCTGGCTTTATTTTGTATGCAATACCGTTGATTTGAATTAGTTTGGAGGTTAATACGTTCTACTTCTATCAACACCGTAGGTCCATTGTTCCCCAGTCTGCTCCCATATTATTAACAAAGCTTCCTAATTGTAATTTATAGGAAAATGCTATATAATCTGGAGATAGCTATTGCAGCCACTGTTATATTCTAACCTCCGTATGTAAAAAGCTGTGCCGAGATCGCGGACAGAGTGAGTGAGCGCCGCCAGAGAAGTTATGGGGTTTGAAGGCAGGGGGCGACACAATCAGCCAGGTTGCATAATAGATGAACAGTTTAATAACAGGTCAGTATAGTAGATGAGTTAGAATATATTAAGGTGTGAGAGCTTCCGATTAATTATACTTGTGTAATGCTTATGCATAACATATAATTCATGAAAGAGGCAAATTACCAGCAGTGGGCCCCGTGATTATGACAGTCTTGCCAGTGAGGTCTGTGGAGGACATACAGACACCACGCGATGCTTGCAAATACAGCTTGAATAAAAATCCGAGCCCAACCAGTAGCCCGACGAAAGTGGTAATGTACATGACTAGGTCGCCCATCATGTCGACTTCGCTGACTGTATAAAGATATGTGGAATATAACAGCAACCACAGTAAACTGGTGAGGTACACATTACGGTAACACTGTGTCCATTATGGCGATTACTAGTATAATTCAAGAGTCAAGAGTCATGGTGGCTTAAGAGACCTGGTTTGGGGAGGAAAGGGGAGGAGGTGAGAGTTAAGGTGAGGTGTAAAGTTTTAATGAGATGGAAGGTTGATTATTAAAAGTGTTATAGGTTCTTTAACAGGTTTTCAAATGTGGAATTGTGGATACTAAGAGAACGCTATCTCAACATATTCTCGATGTCGGCGTGGCATCACATCACATGACTCAACTCACAAAGGGTAAAACAAACGCAGTATTTGTACTGCAGCTATAAGAGTACAGACATTCAGACTATTGTTGTTAGATCTAGCTCACAAATTACAGAATTTGATCTTAGTGAAGTCACGTTGCAGATTAATAATTTGATCTGAAGCAGTGAAAAATTCACTGTGCTGTTTGCTTTATTTCACCGCATGTGAATAGCTGATGCTGACTGGCGCATGCTTGCTCTTTTCAATTGTAACACTATGTTTTATTAAGTCACGCTCCTCCTATATAACAGAATTTGATATTATGCCTAGTACACACCTACCGTTTGTGCGCACCCACCTCCCGTATAGGATCTAAAACTGCCCGTTTCGCACACAAAAATCGCTAGGTGTGCGCGGGGAGCGCACACCTAGCGATTTTTGTGTCATCTAAGGTCATATCAGGATGGGTACCGACTTGTGACAGTGCGCACTCATGGCGAGTTTATAGTGCTGTCCCACTGGGAAACCAGGCCTCCGGCACCATGACCTGGTATCCCACTCAGTCACATTATCCTGACACTGAGCACACCAGTTTTTGACCTGTCCTAATAATGCCGAGTGCCTGGCTAGGAAGCGACAAGTATCAATTTTTAAGTCATTGGTTTGACTGGACCAGGGTTCGAACCCACAACCCCATGATCTACCAGCATGGGAGACGGACGCTCTAACTCATTCGGCCATCCCGTCTGGTCGATTCGGGTCGAATAATCGAATACGCTTCTCCACGCTCGGGGTGGAAAAAACTCAGGTTACCCGTGCCACTTTCTGACGCATGCACACATCCTACAGACTTGGGTCGAAAAATCGAATAAGTTTCTCCATGCTCAGGGTGGAAAAGATGGTGGCTTAATCCAAAACTTTTTTTTTTTTAATAACCAATATAACTACAGCAAAATAGGATTTAAAATATTTTATGATTGCATAGTTTAGTTGTATTACTATTATCCTTTCCCTCACAGTATTCTCTGAAAGCATTAACCAACGGTCCTATTCGGTCCCTCTCTGACAGGTCAATTTCCATAGTGCAGTGAACTTTTTGCGCCTCGGTGCCCGCTACGTGAAGAAAAATAGCACATTGTATCTTCTCCGTTTTGTTTGCGGCACCTGTTGCGACCGCATAGATTTCATATGCTTGTATCCATGTTCGCCAATTTGTACCAATGTCATCCTCTAAATTCAATGGCGCCGGCGCTTTTAATCCTATGAGTGCCATTTCTTCTCGGTTCATCTCCTTGTCTGACACCATGTAAAGAATGACCGAACCCGTTGAGTTGCATAGTAGAACTGCCTTTATTATCCGGCCTCACTGCCCAGCTGACCTCTCGTGACCTGAGACCCCATGCCTCTATACGCACGACACCTGTATACATAACAATCTCCATAGACAAGATCACGGTTCCGACTGCGCATGCGCCGAAAACGGCATTGGGAGCAAAGCAAAGGCATAAAGGAATTGAGTTTGTCTGTACGCGTATGGCAAAACTACCATTTTATTCAAAATTAATAGAAATAGATAACAATTTGGCACAAACATAGACGGAAGGATGCAATATAATAATATAATGAATATGTTTAAGACACAACTCTCCATTATTAAACATTTTGAGCTAAAGAACATACAATTTCAGTCACTTTACAGGCTGATGTTTACATCACCATTGAATGATTGATTAGCCAGAAATAATTCTTGTTCTAAATATTAAAATGTCAAATGTGTCAACAAAAACTTGTTTCAAAGAAATATATAACCAATATCTGATTAACCCTACTCATTTTCAATTTCTACATATGTTATTAATCATAGGATATAAATAAAAACATGAATAAAATAAGTAAAACTGACTCTGGCCATTGCTCTAACACTAGTCTGAGTGCCCAGACTTGTCTAAATCTAAATGCACATGGCATAAGATGTGCTGATTATATTGATGTAAATGCAATACTGAATAAAAGATTAATATCTTAATTTATTATATATATTTTTTTAGTTAGTGTTCTATGTTTCAAACAAGAGCTGAGATGAGCTGAAACTAGCACATTTCATAACTGTACCCAGTGTATTAGCATGTGCCATGTGCTTCTCGTGGGTTTGTTTTGCTCTGACATATCCCACAATGCACCGCGTGGCTGGAACGGTGATGTAGTCTATTCACATTATTCATGCGTGTCCTAATCCGTCATCACAACGAGGCTGATTACGAGTCGGGTATTGGAAATTGCCATAAGACATTGCTGTGTGCCGATGTGTATGTACTACTACAGAAATTAAAGGAGTAAAATTTGAAGATATTCACTTTTTAAAATATCATATTCATTTTTGCATACCTTTTTTCTATTTATTGGTCAATTTTTATGAAGATTGAGTGATGATCAGATTCATTTCAGTAAGCAATGTCAACAAAGTCCCTCACCTTGGCTGCCAATATTTTCTTAAATTCAAGATTGTATAACTTTCTTAATATATATATAAATTTAACAAATATATTTTGACCCTTTTAAAGCTTTTATTAATTTGTAATTACTAAGCCTAGTTGTTTAATTGTGTTGCACAGAACTAAGCTGACAGCGCTGCATTAGCCATTACATGATACCACCATAACTATGTAGACTTGAAGTTGACAGTCACATTGTAGTTAAAGAATGGGAAAATCACCATGCAAGGGTCACCCAACCTTTGTGAAAATTGGCCAATAGTGTGATACTGAGTGTCAATTGGGGCATGGGGCGCAGAGTGAATCAAATGCATAATAGTATACTGAGCGAGTGCCAAGTTGGGCATGGGGCAGATAGTGAATAAAAATAAATAATACTGAGCGAGTGCCAAGTTGGGAATGTGGTGCAGAGTGAATCAAATGCATAATAGTGTACTCATTGAGTGCCAAGTTGGGCATGGGGCGCATAGTGAATCGAAATGCATAATACTGATAGAGTGTCAAGTTGGGCATGGGGTGCAGAGTGAATCAAAGTACATACTATCGAGTGCCTCGTTGAGAATGGGGCGCAGAGTGAATCAAAGTACACACTACTACTGACTGCCTAGTTAAAATGGGGCGCATAATATATCGACGTACATAATGAATACTATGTGTATCAAACTATCAAAGTGCACAATAGTGAATAAAGTTGAGCATGTGGCGCATAGTGTATCAAATAATGAACATATCAAAGCGCATAATAATGAGTTCCAGGTTGTGCATGGTGTGCAGATTGAATCAATTCGAATAATAGTGAGTGTCAAGTTGGGCATGGGGCGCACAGTGAATCAAAATGCATAATACTGAGTGCCAAGTTGGGCATGGTGTATGGACAAACTGGCAAATATGCATGGTTGAAGTGCGACTTATATACAAATGACACTGGCACCACGATACAATATCGCAGTCAGTCACATTATTATTGCACTGAGTGAAGCAGTCTTTCAGCAGCGGCGCTCCAACGACAAACCATTAAATATATACACACACACACATATTTAAAAAGAACACAGGACGCTCGGAGGGATTAAAAGACTTTTTATTAAAGTCTGACTACAGGATGAAATTAAAGCAAAATATCAAACCTGTGCAGCAGGCGCGCGCTGCCCAATGGGCGCAGAGCGAGAAATGGATTAAATCACAAGCAGTAACAATGCAATGCAAGCAAATTGCGCGGTGAGATAAAGTCAGAGAAATGGTGGTGTAAACAAATTGCGCGGCCAGTTAAAGTCAATGGTGTAGACCGCAAATTGCGCGGCCATGTTAATTCAATAGGTAAAAGGTAATCGTGGGCATTGAACCCGTTACCTGCCGGGGGAAGAGGGTGGCGCGCCGGCCCGCCGGTGGGCGGCATGCCCTCCCCCCGCGCGCTCAGCGTCCCCCCCCCCCCTATGTCCTGAGGGATGGGTGGGAGAGGTCAAACTCGTTCTCCGCCATGATGGCGTGAGATGCGAAATGCGCGCTAAAGGGACAGAGCAGCTATGACCGGTGTGAGCTGGATGCATGAGCCCCGTAGCTGAGTGAGTGTAGTGGTGAGCCGTTGGGAGCGTTGGCGGGAGAGAGGGACCGTTGCCTCCCCCCGCCTTATCTTAATGGCGACACGGTCGGTTGCGCACCGTCGTGCCTCGCCGCCGCCGGCCGGCCCGGCTCCGCGCCGGTTGACCGCTCCCAGGGGCGGCAGGCGCCCGGCGCATCTTCCTCCGCGCTGCGTCTTTTTAAACCCCAGCGGCTCGCCGCTGGGTACTTAAAAAGAACACAGGACGCTCGGAGGGATTAAAAGACTTTTTATTAAAGTCTGACTACAGGATGAAATTAAAGCAAAATATCAAACCTGTGCAGCAGGCGCGCGCTGCCCAATGGGCGCAGAGCGAGAAATGGATTAAATCACAAGCAGTAACAATGCAATGCAAGCAAATTGCGCGGTGAGATAAAGTCAGAGAAATGGTGGTGTAAACAAATTGCGCGGCCAGTTAAAGTCAATGGTGTAGACCGCAAATTGCGCGGCCATGTTAATTCAATAGGTAAAAGGTAATCGTGGGCATTGAACCCGTTACCTGCCGGGGGAAGAGGGTGGTGCGCCGGCCCGCCGGTGGGCGGCGTGCCCTCCCCCCGCGCGCTCAGCGTCCCAAGTCCCAGCTGGCTGTAGTGGTAGGGTGCGTGTGCGCGCTAATAATCAAGCCGCGCGGAAAGTTTATGCGCGCGGCATTGATGCCGCCAGGGCGCCGGTGGTGCGCTGAATGCCCGCGGTGTCGGCGATGATGTAGGCGGTGTAGGCGGTTGATGACCAGCCACCCAGCTCGCGGATCTGCGCTTCCGGGATTCCCGCGTTGAATAACGCGCAGGCGCCCCCCCGCCGGAAACTGTGGGTGCCGTAGTCCACGGGCGCGAAACCCGCGCGCAGCAATGCGCCGCGGATGACCGCCCAGAACACGGGGGCGGTGAGGGGTGCCCCTCCTGCCCATAGGAGGGGCCCCGCGGGCGGGGCGCTCGGAGTCAGGGCGCAGGAGTGGTAGACGGCTTGGGTGGGGCAGAGGGGGTGCGCCGTCATGCGCGGCAGCGGAATGACTCGCGCGGGGCCGCGGCACTGGTTGGTTTTGGACCAACGTAGTGTGAGGCGGACGCCCGTGCGCGAGAAGGCGGCGTCCGCGCGGCGCAGGTGCCGCGATGCGTCGAAAGCCGCGGCGGTGGTGGGCATGAGGTTGGACCTCCGGTGCAGCCCATAGTACATTGACAGCGCGGCGGCCCAGGCAGCCGCGTGGGCGGGGATCCTGGGGTCAATGTGGCGCAATATTGCGTGGAGCATGGCCGGGGTGATGGGGGCCTTCCGGCGCGCGGCGTCGCCGCGCTCTCGGCGGATGGCACGGATGGTGGTGGTGAGCTGGTAGTCACCCTCCAGGGAGTTGGGGAGGCCCCACTCCCGGTGTATAACGCGCACGATGTTGAGATATTGGCGTATCGAGGTGTAGCACATGCGGCGCGCCAGGTGGGCCGCGTAGCGGCAGAGGAGCGCCGAGGAGGCGGGGATGGGCGGTGAGCCCATGGCCGCGCAGAAGCGTAGGTAGGCACGCCTGTGGGTGGCGTATGCTCGCTGTGTGTTTGGCGCGTTCGCGGCCTGCTGGTATATGGCCACTTCCCGGTCCAGAGCCGCGCAGTCCATCCTATCGGGGCGCGAGCCAGGAGCCGAATGTGGCCCCGGGCGGGCCCGGGGGGGGTGCGGCCCGGGGGTCGGTCATGGTGTGCGACCACACAGGTAGCCGCTTGGGCGCTATGCTCCCCAGCGGATGCACGAGGCGGCCTAGCCGCGTTCCTGCCAAGACGTTTCTTTGCAGATGGCCCCGTGGTTAGTATTTGCGCGCATTTGAAATTGTGTTGTCGCGGGAGGACATGTAGTTAGTTCTCTGACGGGTGGTAGGCCTTTACCGTGTGGGTCTTCGCGGTGACCCCGATTGCATGCTGCGGCGGAGGATGGTTGTCAAGTGTGTACGTACCACTTTTTTGTTGGCCAGGCGTCGCGCCCCGAGGCTGCGCTGCGGGGGCTCAGGGCTGAGGTACACCTCTTTATTGTTAATGGAGCGGTGCCCTGGGTGAGGGCCAGGACGGCGAACGGCGGAGCGCGAACCAGGAGAACGTTGTGGTGTTGCACCGCCCCATCTGGCAGGCGTCGTGGAGATGGGCGTTGGCGGGGGATGGGCGAGTATGGGGGTGCGCCCGTTGTGGTTGTTGGCGAATAAGATCCACCAGGCTAGGTCCTCGCGCACCGAGGCGGTAACCCTGGCGCGGTGGGAGGGGCGGTAGAGCGCGCCCATGAGGTCGAGTAGACGGCGCAAATGTGTGCGCCCCCCATATATGACCTGGGCGGCCCAGTTCAGCTTCCCGCAGATGGATTGAAGCTCCCGCTTGGAGAGGCTGCGGCGCGCGGCCGCCCCCTCGGCCTCGGCTAGGAGGGCCTGAAGCTTAACGCGGGGGAGGCCTAGGGTGACGTTCATGTGTTGATCTACCACCGAGGAAAGTTTTGCAGTGCTGGGTACATACTGGCGTGCCGTAGTTATTCGCGAATCCAAACTAGCGGAAGGAGGGCATCAGCATCCCCAATGTGGCGGCGGAACTCGCAGAGGTTGGGTGTGCGGTGACGAAGAATATGTAGCGTTGAACAGTATATGGTAGCCCATCCCGAGACGCGCATGACACCACAGCGCTGCTGGTGTGCTAGTTGAATACGATAGCACTCAATCGCGCGCCAAACATTAGCCGTGTGTCGTGTAGATATGTGGGGGCGGGGTCGCCCGCGAATGTCCATTGCAGGCCCGCGTACGAGTAGTCGTGGGGGTGTATGCGTACGCTGCGGTACGCGCTGGCCAGGTCCACCTTTCCCATGTAGGCGCCCGGCCGGAGGAGGGCGGCCGCCTGCTCAACGGTTGAGCAGCTGTATCCGGTCCCCTCGGCGTAATCATTGAGTGCGCCCCCCCTGGGGCGGGAGGCATCGTGGATGAGGCGGATCCCCCCCCCCTCCTTGGGGATGGCGCCGAGGGCGCTGGTGATGTGCGCCGGGCCGTCGCGCCGGACGTAACGGCCATTCGCCATCTCGGCGCGCACCTGCGCCTCTACGGCCTCCCAGAAATCGGGACGCGTCGCCGAAGGGTGGTTTGGCTGCAGGGAGGGGGGGCCGTCCACGTGCGTGTTGGTCACTCTGAATCCGTGGCGCACCCCGGCCAGGATTTCCGCGCGCGCTGGGGTGTCGGGGGGGAGCAGGCGCTCCCAAGCTTCTGGGATGAGCGCCCCCCCTGACCCCGCCTATTCCTTCTTCTGGTGCTCGAATTTACACGGGGAGTAGGGGCACTTTCCCGTGTTGGCGAACAGGCGGCATATGGTTTTGTCGCCCGCGGTGCTGGAGGCGGCGTCGGCGCGTCCTGCCCTGTGTTGTTGCTGCGCCCCTCGATGGGCGCTGCCGGGGTGACCGCTCCGTCCCTTTTTCAGAGGGGCGGGGCGCTGCCTGGGGTTGAGGATTTGCATCTCGAGGTAGGTGGCCGCGGTCCCCCAGGCCGTGCCGTGCTCCGCCTGGACCTCCCGGTATTGTGTATCGTAATCGATCACGGACTGCCATTCAAAACGCGCCGCGAAGTTGTGAATGCTCGCCGTGTAGGACATGTAGTAGTCTATGTCCATGCGATCCAGGTCGCCCAGTTGGAGCAGGTGGGCTGCGAGGCACTGGTTGGCCGCGCCCCACTCCCCCTGCGTCAGGTACACGCACGCGCACGAGTCCTCCTCCGTTTTGAATTGAACGAGGCCTGAGGGGGGATCGACGATCTGCAGGTACTCCTTGCGCTTTTTTGCTATGCGCTCCCGCACGGTGCGCGGGAGGTAGTCGATTATCCTGAGCGCCTTGCTTGACTTTGCGCGGACGGTCAGGTTGTGGCGCGGGTCGGGGCCGGCTCCGTGCCGACTGGGGCGGTTCGCGGGGGCGGTGGTGGGCGCGATGTATCCCGTTGCGCCGGCGGGCCGAATTGCCGGCGCGATTTGCGCGGGGGTGCGCTCCGGCGATTCCGCGTCGTCTCTTCCTGTGTTGCCGAGGAGTCGGTCGGCTGCCGTGGAAGTCCAAAGCTGATCGAAGGCTGTGCCCGCCTCCAATATTGCGTGGCGCTCCTGCCGCGCCCTGTCGGTGTTCCGCTGCCGGTCGGCTGCCGTGCGGTCCGCCTGGGCGGGGGGGGGCTGACTGTCCTCCCCCCGGCTGGGGCTCGCGCCCCCACTGGTGCCGAAGCTGGCGTTCCCCAAGTCGCACAGCGCGGCCCGGAGGAGGGCCCGCTGCCGCGTGAGATGTCGAGGGCCGCGAAATCGGTTTTGTCGATGGCGAGCAGCGCCTCCCTCGTTGTGATGTCCTCTTGGGACATCGTGCCCGTGGTCCTTCTGCTCAGTCCGGCCAGGGTGGCCCAGCTCAAGAATTCAAAATCTTCAAACTCGTTCTCCGCCATGATGGCATGAGATGCGAAATACGCGCTAAGGGCAGAGCAGCTCTGACCGTGTGAGCTGGATGCGCGCCCACTGCTGAGTGAATGGTGAGCCGTTGGGAGCGTTGGCGGGAGAGAGGGACCGTTGCCTCCCCCCGCCTTATCTTAATGGCGACACGGACGGTTGCGCACCGTCGTGCCTCGCCGCCACCGGCCGGCCCGGCTCCGCGCCGGTTGACCGCTCCCAGGGGCGGCAGGCGCCCGGCGCATCTTCCTCCGCGCTGCGTCTTTTTAAATACCAGCGGCTCGCCGCTGGGTACATATTTATATATATATTATATATATATATTATATATATATATATGAGACTATCAGCTTATGCATTTGCTCAAGATAAACTGATTTGTTTTTTACATGTTGTTTCATAATCTCAATAGAATACATATTGATTTCAATCAAATGTCCTTGTGTTTTCTGTGCTGTTTTGTGTCAATCGTTACAAAGGACAAAAAAAAAAGAGGATCATAATCTCATATATCAACACAAATAACAGCTTAATGTTCGGGTTTCGCTTCGTATAACTGCAGTGCCCAAGTTTACGCTGGAGCCGTCCTGCCTGCCAACTTCACCGCTGTTGGCTCTTGTGCACACGAGTAGTACATGGAATCATGGTATTTGTTAGGCTGTGTATCCATAGGCCGTTCCCTTGTGGCATGTTCGCTTGTGACCTTGTGACATGCCACACAGACAATGAACATGTTCATTCTCTATGTTCCTGGTCAGTACATCACATGTGCCATGCACAAGGCCATACGGTCCCTGGGTCCAACCTATGGGAACGGCCACCAAGCAAAACACAGGTTCATTGTCTGTGTGGCACGTCGCAAGCTCACAATCGAACACAGAACAAGGAACTCGCCACAAGGGACTGGTCTATGGATACACGACCTCACGCTGCAGTACACTATAAGCTCCGCGCCCACTCTACTCTCTTCAAACTTATAAAAAAAGTAGCTGGCCACATTTTAGTAAACCTTCCAGTGTGAAAGCAGAGCACAGATTTCTTAAGCAGCGCAGTACCTTAATGAGGGCCTCTTGACAGGACTCAAGTATAAAGTTTCTAATTATTCTGTGTTTCAGACTGAATTAGTTTCGATATATATGTTCTAACTTAGTTTACATACATGTTCCTAGATTGGTTGATTGGTTGTTGGAGTCATATCAGGATGGGTACCAACTTGTGACAGTGCACACTCATGGCAACTTTATAGTGATGCCCCACTAGGAGATCAGGCTACCAGCACTATGCCCTGATATCCCACTCAGTCATATTATCCTGACACTGAGCTAACTAATTCTTGCCCTATCCTATTAATGCCGAGTGCCAAGCTAGAAAGCGACAAGTATAAATTTGGTAAGTTATTGGTTTGACTTAACCGATATCCCGTATGGATGCCTGCGCTGTACCGATTCGGCCACTGTGCCTGGTCCCATATCCAGTATGTAAACAGACCAGGTCGCAGCTTCAGTCCTTCCTCAGGGACAAGCGGCCACTACCTAGGATCACGCATATTGATGGGCAGATGGATGCTTGCAAGTCTATGGGATGCGGTTTGAGAGGTGCGGGGGTGGTCTTACACAGATGGACACTGGAATAGACCAGAAGCAGTGACAGTGGCAGAGGGGCGTGGGTTGACGGGTATGTTGGGGTGACTCAGAAGACATGCTGATTGAGTTGGCAATGTCCGGTAACCAATTTGGCAGTTGCACAGGTAGCAACAAAAGGCGGAATCACTACACCGGGGTGACATGGTGCTCCGGCCGCTTTACAACCATGCATTACCGCCCACCACCGCCACCGTGCCCAGGCGGTCACGTGGGAGGCGGCCATTGTGTGATGATGGAAGACGGGGAGGCGGGGTGAGGAGGCGGGGTGAGGAGGCGGGGTGAGGAGGCGGGGTGAGGAGGCGGGGTGAGGAGGCGGGGTGAGGAGGCGGGGTGAGGAGGAGGGGTGAGGAGGCGAGGTGAGGAGGCGGGGTGAGGGGGCGGGATGAGGAGGCGGGGTGAGGAGGCGAGGCGAGGTGAGGAGGCGGGGTGAGGAGGCGGGATGAGGCGCGGGGTGAGGTAGGGGTAGGTTTGGTTGGTGGAGTTTTATGTCCTGGAAACATCTACAGTCATTTCAGGACAGGCACCGACTTGTGACAGTGCGCACTCATGGCGATTTTATAATGCTGCCCTACTGGCAAATCAAGCCATGACCCAATATCCCACTCCCATTATCCTGACACTGAGCTAACCAGTCCTTGCCCTATCCTATTAATGCCAAGCGCCAAGCTAGAAAGTGACAAGTATTAATTTTAAAGTCATTGGTTTGACTCAACCAGGAACCGAACTCCCGTCGGAGGTGAGGCTTGGGTGAGGTGGGGAAGGTGGGGGCGGGATGAGGAGCCTGGGGGAAGGTGGGGCGAAGTGAGGAGTCGGGGTGAGGATGTGTGGGGGGGGGGGGGGCGGAGAGTGCGGCGGGGGTGAGGCGAATAAGGTGGGGGGGGGGGAGGGCTGGCACAGCATTTCACACTTGATATGTAGTTGCGACAGTCCACATGAATCAGTTTTTTTCAATTAATTCTCCATGTGAATATTGTGTTTTATTTAACAAAATGCACTGTAAGAAAAACCAAACAAAAATACACACAGAAACTCCATATGCACCTTCTTTGATGGTGGTGGTGGTGGTGGTGGTGGTGGGATTGTTAATACTCATGTACGTAAACAGAAATACAAGCATCACAAAAGAAAAGAGAAATCTCAACAGGGATTTTGTTCATGATCAAAATGAGAAGGTAAACTATTATATATAATAAATAATCAGGCGGGATTGCCGAATGTTTGTTTTACGTCCTAGCAACATGTAAGGTCATATCAGGACGGGGATGGCCGAATGAGTTGAGCGCCTACTTCTCATGTGGCAGGTTTGTGGTATTTGAACTCAAAGTCAACCCATCCTGACCGAGTCAAAAACAAATTACTTAAAAATTGATAATTCTCATTACCCAGCCTGGTACTCTGGATTGCTAAAGGCCCTGCCACACTTTACCGGATTGAGGATACGGACAGACCTGGACACAAATATTCTAATCCGGTGTGATTCGGACTTGAAATGTATCGATTATTTAACGGATGGTAACGGACGGTAACAGACAGTAATGGACAGTAGCGGTTGATAATGTATCTAACGATCAACGGACAATTCAGGATACAAAAAGAACTATAATGAATGGCAACGGATGTGTAATGGATATGTAGCAGACGGGAATAGATGGGTAATGGACGGGAACAGACGGTAATGGATAATAACCACATACGTTAGTCTGGGGCAATCCATTACAAGTTTTGTGCATGCTCAAAACTTGCAACGGATCAGGCCGGATATCAACGGATATCAACAGATATGTATTGGGCACAAACCGGACTTTGCTGGATATCAACGGACTTTGTTCCGTTTCAATACGTTTCCTCGATCAGGTGAAGTGTGACAGGGGCTTAAGATATGGCAAGTAGTAATGTCCACAATCCAAACCCCGCCCCTCCCCCCCGCGCTTAATCAATGAACCTTTTTTAGTTTTAAGTATGTTCGGTTGAGTCGCTTCCTTAAATAGCGATTTTCTCATAACAAAAAAAACACACACACCGAAAACTCCAAAATGAAAACCCCAAATTCCGTCAGTAAATGACAAAACAGAACAAAAATGACAGGTCAAAACAAAAGCACTAACTAATATTCCGGGCTCATGGTGCAGATTTCAGATAGCCTCTGGTGAAAGACAGCCAAACAGGCAGGTTGAGCAGAAGAAGCCTGGCGACTGGCAAACAAGGACCCGGGGCTGTCTTACTAACTTCACCAACAGCTCATCAGCGAAAATAAAACCGCGATTATACATCGGCGATTTGTGCGGACCGCCCCCCCCCCCTCTCAGCCGCCCCACACCCGCAACCCATGGACGGCGCAATAATATATAATCCCCCATATATGGATGAAAGGGATTTCCAGCAAAAATCACGGAAATCGCGGCGAAATTATTACTCCGATGGCAAATTTCCGCGAAAGCTCGGATCGTCTCCCAAAGACAAAGCACTGTCAGGGAATCGCAGAAAAATGCCGGAAGTCAGGTTTCACCTGTCCTTGTTGTGACTATATTATCGCCCATAATTAACTCCTAGCATCTAAAGTCATATAAGAACGGCATTGAAGCGACTCAATTGTTGTCATATACGTCCAGATTCCTTGGCATTTTGTTTAACGTTAATCGGTAGATATAAGCAAAATCGCGGAAATCCGCAAAATCGCGGAAATCTGTCATCCCTGCCCATAACATACAATTCCAAAATGGTCAGTGTAAAACTGGGGGTTCCATGTTTTAATTTCTGGTGAATTTAGACGAGGATGTCGGCGATTTGGTGGAGCGACGCGGCCACCCGGTGCTGATGAGGTGAAGATGACTGGAGAGCTGATACAATCAACACAGTGCAGGGAGGGCCGTGCACACGCGTCTCCACCTCCTGGAGGAACACATTTACTACAGATTCATCGCACTCACTGAAATAAGCGCCGTGAATATGTGCTACAAAACCGGAGCGATCAATGTTCACGGATGGAATCTAACATGTGCTGTTTTAATTTTACAGAACTATCTGTATACGTCTTAAACGGTTAAATATGCATTAAAATATTGAATATACTATATGCTGGTTTGTTTGGTTGTTGGAGTTTTACATCCTGGCAATATCTAAGGTCATATCAGGACGGGTAGCGACTTGTGATAGTGCATGCTTATGGCAACTTGATAGTGCTGTCCCACTGGGAGACCTGGCGACCAACACCATGACCTGATATTCCACTCAGTCACATTATCCTGACACTGAGCCAACCAGTCCTTGCCCTATCCTAATAATACCGAGCGATTGGCTAGGAAACGAAGAGCATACATTTTTAAGGCATTGCTTGACTCAACCAGGGTTCAAATCCCATGATCTACCAACACGGGAGACGGATGCTCAACTCATTCGGCCGCCCCACCTGGTGTATAATATATACCCATATAAACACCATCATCATCATCATCATCATGCTGATGGTCGCGATGCGACAAAGACTGCTTTCATTACCTGAGTGCCGCTCTCCATTTAGCTCTGCTGTGAGAGTGATGTCCATGAGTCGGTATTAATGTCTCTCAGCTTCAGGTTTCTCTTGATGGTATCCTTGAACCAGAGATGAGGGCACCCTCTCTTTCTGTAACCAGAATAGAGTTGAGAGTAGAGGATCTGCTTTGGTAGCCTGTCTGATGACATCCTCATGAGGTGCCCAGTCCACCGGAGAATCTTTTTGATTAGAAGATCTTCCATAGAGGGCAGCCCCGTCCGTTCGAGTATTTCCTTATTTGTCACATTGTCCTTTCAGGTTAGCCTCATGATTGAACGCAGATGTCACATCATGAAAGCATGCATCTTTTTCACCTACACATATATACACGTATGTACATACTGATATACACATATATATGTTGTATAAGTAAATAATACGAGTATAATACAACCTTTATCCATCAGCAGCCTGTCGGGGTCCTAACTAAAGACACTCCCTCAGGTCATCTACTGCAGGTCTCTTACCCATTTAAACTAGTCTCTTACCCATTTAAACAAGTCATCTACTGCACAGGTCTGCCAACCTCAGGTCCGCTTGTGGCGCCACCTGTCTGCCCATGTATTCAACCATCAAGTCACATATGACCGAAGAGTTTGTATAAATGTGTACAAATATGTATATCGTGTATACATATATGTATATAGGCCGTATATGTGGCAGCATGGGTGTGTATGATCTTGAACAGTAATGTATACATGTATAAATGTATAGTATGTATAAATGTATATATTTACATATTTGCATGCATGTATATAAGTGGACATTATATATATGTGTAGTAGTCAGCACTGACCTCTCAGCCAAGTAACCACAGAGACAGGTAGGCGTGGGTAGTGTGGTGATATCAGGGAGCCTAGGTGGTGTAATGGTTAGCACACTGGCCCGGAATGCAAAGAGATGTGGGTTTGAGTCCCACTTTAGCCACAATATTTCACATTTTCATCACCCCCATGAAACTCTTTGCGGTGGCCATGATCCTGTACAAGGTACGTGCTGTATAGTTGTTGAACCTACCCTGTGTGTGTAAGTGTGTTGCATTGCCTGTGTGTATGTAATTGTAAGCATTAAAAGACTTACAATTACAGGGGGACGAGTGTAGTGGTCTGCACTGACCTCTCAGGCAAGTAACCACAGACAGGTAGGCATGGGTAGTGTGGTGATATCCGGGAGCCTAGGTGGTGTAATGGTTAGCACACTGGCCCGGAATGCAAAAGTGATGTGGGTTCGAGTCCCACTCTAGGCACAATATTTCCCATTTTAATCACCCCTAAAACATATGCATAAGTATATCATGGTGAAAAGCATCGGTTCGCTCTATGACGCTTATGATGGATTGGTGTGTTGCTCAAACGGGGACGGCCATCTGCAGGAAGCCCCGCCCCCCACCCGCCTCCTCACACACCTCCCACCGCCATCCCCACCACCGAACCCCCCCTCCACGGTTCGTGTCCATGGCCTCTCGAAGATACTGTTCACACGGAGGAATAACAAGATATATATATATAGGAGGTATTATATATAGACGATCCACCTGGTCAGAGTGGGAAGTGCAGATACAACACCGTGTGGGCAACGTGTGGTGTGCTGTTAATTTGGACACTATGTCTTCTTCTACATAATAATTCTACTTTCTTTTGGGGGACAGAAGTGGGGCGGGAACAAAGGCGGGAACGGGGGCTGGACGGGCAGGGCAGGGCGGAGTGGGGCGGGAAGGGGTCGGCGCGGGGCTTCGCGGGCGGAGTGGGGCGGGAAGGGGTCGGGGGTGGGGCGGAGCAGGGCGGAGCAGCGCGGGGCGGCGCGGGGCGGCGCGGGGCGGCGCGGGGCGGCGCGGGGCGGCGCGGGGCGGCGCGGGGCGAGGCGGGGCGGCGTGAGGCGGGAAGTGGGATGCGGGAGCGGGGGTAGGAGGGTGACGCTCGCGTGTCTACAGCGGGACTTCCCGCCCATGATACCGGTTCATATTTTATCTCGCCGTGGCATGCAGAGACAGACCGCCCCTCGCCACACCCTCTGGGAACCCAGCGGCTGGCCACGCAAGCCTTCCCGCTCCCGCTAAAAAGAAGAAAAGGAAAAAATGGACACAAAAGTGTGTGTGTGTGTGTGTGTGTGTGAAAAATCAATAGCGGGACAAGAGGATAGGGTCCCGCAGGGCTCCCACCAGCCGAAGCCCCCCATCCCCACCCCCACACCCCGCAGCCCGACCGTCCAGTCCCACACACGAACCGCCGTCTGCCCCGTGCCTCGCAGGAAGGAGGGAGGCCACGAATTTCGGCTGCTAAATGTCGGAATTTCAAATATGATGACAAAAAAGAATCATTTGGGATAGACGTGGTGAGGGGGGGTGGGGTCAGGGGGGGGGGGTCATGTAGGGTAGGGGTATGGGGTGGTGTGTGGGGTGGTGTGTGGGGCGGTGTGGGGGCGGTGTGGAAGCGGTGTGGAGGCGGTGTGGGGGGCGGTGTGGTGGGGGGGGGCGGTGTAGGGGGGGGGGGCGTGGTGGGGGCGGAGCGTGGTTGATACGATTCCTCACCTTAGGGACTAGAACAAGATGGTGGCCCGGAGAGGGGAGGGGAGCGGTGGGTGATGAGTGATAGGTGGGGGTGGTTGAGAGGTGGTGGTGGTGGTGGGAGTGAGAGGTTGAAAGGACACCTGGGTGTTGGCAAGTGAGGTGGGAAGTAGGCCTCCAGTCGGGTAGGCTACTGGAGCAGTGTGGGTGGAGGGTGAGTGGGGATAGGATAGCTGGAGGTTCTGGGGGGGGGGGGGAGTAGGACTGAGGGGGTGAGGCTAGGTAGAGGAGGAGGAGGTGCGTGAATGAGGGAGGGAAGAGGAGGTGGTGGTTTAGGTATAGTTAAGGATTGGGGCGGCAGGAATAAAAAGGTGAAGACCAACTTCCCGACATGGGGCCGTGGAGGAAGTGCAGGTCGCATCTGCAGGTTGCTTGCTTGTGGGGTTGTTTGTAACCTTACGATGGTTACTGGCTGCAGAACTGTAGTAATATAGAAAGGCCCCGATAAATCGGACCAATCTTTGGTTGAAGATCAATCTTCAGTAGGGATGGTTGTAGAAGCTGGGGATGTCTTTACAACATTCAAAATGGTGACCCCTAATCTCTCCGGTCTGGTGGTAGCAGAACACTTGTATCCAGTTGACAGCAGCAAGGGTTTAGGAGGAAGGGATGGGCAATGGTGGGTACAGCGGTTGCCACAACAAGAACAAGGCGAGAGAAACGATAAGGTACAGGGCCCCCACCCAAGCAAACAACGTAAGAGTAGAAAGTGAAATGCTGGTGGGCTCCCCCTCCTGGAACTCTTTTCAATCACAATCAAGGAGGAGCATGGCCAGTGGAGAGGAGATAGAGAGAGGTGAGGACGAAGTGCGGTCCGGATAGCAAGTGCATCTGGAGGTGTTGGTTGTGATAGTGATGTGGGTGTGGGTGTGGGGTGTGGGATGTGGGTGTGGGTGTAGGGTGTGGGGGGAAGGAATGTAAGATTCTGGACGGCATGAGGAGTTTGGAATTACTGAGGAGACATGCAATTCCGTGAAAATTTCAACAAGTTTAAGGGAAAGATCCTTTTGAAATTATTATAATTATATTTAATAATAATTATACTACTAGTAGGTACTCTAAAGTGCATGGATACGCTGTCTGCATCGTGAAATCTGACATAATTTAACCATTATAAACCCACTCCAATCTCCATTAATTCTGCTTTCTTTGAAATAAAAATTATATCTGGTGAATGCCTGTTCTTTTGTCTTTTTAGGGTATTCAATTTTGTAATTAACCTGATGAAATAAATTAGAGTCAATGGACACTTGTTTGTGTGTACCATCAGCAGCTCTGTGCATGTTTGCCATTCTGTTTGCATCCATCCTTATGAGTCTTAGCCACTCTCTTCCCTAAAATTGCTACCTTGCTGAGTATGGTCACCTGAGCTAAAAATAAACACCAATGAAAGATGGAGAAGAAGCCAGGATTCATTAGCACATCAAGGATGGCTATTTTTAGTGGGAAATTTGATTGAACAGAAGGAGTGAAAACATTCAGATGCTCATTTTCCTCGAAAATTAATAAGGATCGTCCTGAAAATTATCTTATCAGAAAGCTCAAGTTTTCCTCTACCTAATCAGAACAAAATTTGGTTGAGATTGATATCATACTCGGCAAGGTTGGTCTGAGAAATGACCATGTCTTCCATGTCTCCCGCACCAGAGTGACAAACATGGTGTTGATTGAAGCTTCTGTTTCGGCAGCAAAAGCTTGATGTGGCACCCATCAACAATAACTTTAGAGTATGGAAGGTGCCAGACATTGAAACCATTTCTGAAGCCTATTGTCGCCTGAGGGAACCTGTTTAATCATCTTAATAAAGTTAACCTATTTGCGACCTAGACTTGTAGTCAGCTAGCAATGCCTAAAAAAGTGAATTTCAGTTTTTGCCTCATATTAAGTTAAGACATGTATGATCATATGCAGCTTGTGATTCTGATTATTTTGGAATAAAAAATACAGTAATAGAGTAAGTAGAACAGAAGTTATGATATTTCAAAAGAATTTATCATTAACCCTGATGATATTCAGTAGATATTAAGGAATTTAGCAAGTTTAGCATGAAATTTCTTTTTTTTTTTATTTTTTTTATTGAGGCTGTATTTATACTGTCCATAGCATATAAGCCTGGGTATTCAGGCTTGTTTTCAATGCTGGCCAGCTGTAGTGTTGGTGTTGTCTTATCACACAGTAGCTGCTGATAAGGTATTTGATTGCCTGTATTTCAGTAGCAGATAGATAGTTGGTTGGTCTGGTTAGTACTATAGTAGTCTATGTTAATTTTTTTGGATTTTCTTGGCATATATGTGCTTTATTTTTTCTACTCTTATTTCTAGACTAGCCTACTCCTATTTACATATCATAGGCTTGTACGCAGCTGTGAGGTGTGTTATCTGGGTGCTTTTGGTATGGTTACCTTCCATTGGGCGTCTCGCTGGTGGGCCGTGACATGTATCACCTGCCCCTTTGCGGTGCAGCTTAGTTGGGGGTTCCTAGCCTTATTTTGCACAGATATTTTTTGTATGTTTTTAGGTCAGGAATTTGTTGTTCCTTTACTGTTTGGGCATTCCACACCTTGGCAGCCATTTCTAGCGTGCTTCTCTCGTGAGCTTTTATTTGGCTTCTGGTCTGCTTTAGTAGTGGCGCATTATTTGCTCTAGTTGCCCTTTGTGGTTTTGTTAGGAGTTTATTGTCTTGACTATAGCTGTATGCTAATGTTTTCAGATGAATTATTCTCCTATTTTCTAGCAATTTTACTTTGGTTCTTTTGTGTATGTCATAGGTGGGGTGCAGCTTGTCTACTCTGAGGCAGATTTTCAGGGCTCTGTTCTGTAGTGTTTGCAGTTTTTTTAGAAGTTCTTTCTTTGCACCCATGTAGTTTACATCTCCATAGTCAAAATAGGGTAGCACCATGCCCTTGAAGATTTTTATTGAAATAACAAAGCTAATGGTCTGGGAAAAATGGAGGCTGTTATTTGTTCTATAGAGAGTAAGATTCTTTAATATTGGACACATTATATGCGACATAGCTTTTGTGTTGGGGCTTTAAAAATAAAACCTAGATTTCCCTAATTTGGAAATATGCGCAAAAAAGGTCACACAAATGAATCTTTAAAACCTCATAATTTCGGAACTCTTCAAGAGATCTATATACATTTTATATCACTGGAATCGGATTTAAAAAATCTATACAGCTATATAATTTTAAACACTGGAACATTAAAATAAAAAATCATTTTGGAGTACCTACTACTACTACTAGTAATTATTATATTATGCCCATATAAAATATGGGCCACTGAGCGGATCGGGAGTAAGTTAGTTCAGATGAAAGACTCCAGCTGGCACCAGTGGTCCCGACAACTGGAAAGGGGCAATATGCGAAATAGGAAATTATTATTAATTAATTCCACCATAAAAGGACGACGACGACAACGAGTTGGAGCCAGTCTGACACACTCTAGCTGACCCTAAAGACCAATAGTTACAATTCATTAATGTAAACTTTATTGCGAAATGGCGCAGCCGAGCAGAACCCAGCATGTGGTCTACAAACGCCCTGCTCCAAAGCAGACCTAACTGCTTACTCGGTTGCTCCACTGCCCCCCCCCCCCCCCCAGGCACCCAGCAATAAGAAGTACATAGCAAAGTAGAACCCAGCACGAGTAATTGCAATTAATTACCAGCAGGATAATTATATAATATACAATAAATAATTAAAGTTGCATAGTCCAATGGGTTTGAATTTCTGTATTTTTTCTGAGATAAATATATTAGATCGATCATTAGTATCTACTTTACATTAGTTCAAAGTTACTTTTATTTTAAATGGTAAACTTTTGAGATATTTTGAGTGGAAACGTGGAAAATTAGTTTTGGCAAGCTTGCCAAAACTCTGACACCATAGACTTCTGCAGTAACAGGTTCTGTTAAATTGACTCGGCATTCCCTTCTACGCAGAAACAAATGCTTAATAAGTGCATCAGTATCTAAGTTAGATATGTAGAATCAAATCTAAATAATTATTTTGGTTTTGAAAATTTGATGCTTCATCGGACTATGCAGCTTTAAATAGAACAGGCAGTTGGAAAAAAACATACACTTGCGTAATGTGAGTTCCATGGTTACCTATATTCATATAATACTATTAATAGATTGTGCGTGGCAGGACCAGGCCTTAGGGGTGGCGTGCGGACATCGGGGGACTTTATCGGGCGGCTATCAGTGGAGATGATTGTGGTGTTGATGGTCATTACGCGTTATAATTCGTTGAATCGGTAAGGGGAGGGTGGTCCAGATGGGGGCGGGGGGATGGGGGCATAAGGCCCCTTACCTCCGGGGAAGAGCAAAGAGGGTGGTTAGAGCGTGTGTGCGTGTGTGTGGGTGTGAATGGTCAATCTCGAGCAAACGCCTCCAGGGGACGCGCCACGCCTCCGGGCAGATAAGGCGGTCCGTCCGCCACACCTCATCCCCTGGCTCCTGGAGGGACGCCTGACCTCTGACCTCACCACAGGCGGCAAGCGGCGCCAATCAACATTCAAATCTGTCCATTACGGAAAGTCCCCTGCCTCCTCTCCCTTGTCCTCCCCTATCCACCTCCACCACCAGCACACTCACCCAACCCTCGACGCTTGCGCATCCGCCCAATTCGAATTTGTTTCCCCTCCCGCCCTCGCTTTTTAAAGGCATTCCATTCCATTTCAGGGGTTTGTCATTCAACTTAAAACGGCACCCACTCCGTCCCCCTAAACACCTCTCCCCCGCGCGTCCCTACTCATCGCACGGCCTTCGAAACGCGCCCCCCCCCCCACCCCGCGACACACACACCCGGTTCTCTCCCTCCCGTCCCTCCCAATTGGCGTCCGTCGCCATTAAGCGCGCACTCTTTCACAAGATCCTCTCTCAACACGGCCAAGCCCCTGTCATCGCCCTCCCAGTCAACACCTGGGGCCATATGCAGGAGTCAGTGTTAGCAGGGTTTGGTGTTAAAGCATGTTACCGTTTAGCTATCACCGAAGTCGGGATCTGTGTCAAGTCGTATGCAGGAGCGCGTAACACTTTCATTATAGCTAAACGTGAAGTTATTTATAGATTTGGGAAACCCCTCTGCGTTTGTAGCCATATCCCTACACACTGCACCTACCCACACACGACACCCACGCCGCCGCCAGTATGGAAAGCGACGTTGATGCGGCAGCGCCGGCGATTTGTTTACTTTACGTTCGTCGATTCGACAATATAACTATTAATATCGCCGCCAATGTGGCGGTAGCCTTAATAACGCTTCAAATTTAGGGTTAAATTGATAAAATTTCACTTATTGGGTAGCTAATTCTGTTAAATATGATCGCATTGAATAGATTTGATACCTAACACCGCCTGTAAACCAGCTATTTTTCTGGTTTAGCTTAACCTAGTTTAAGCTTGTGGTGTTAGGCCTATCACTGACTCGTGCATACCGACTTTTCGGCGCTAAACCAGAAATCCCATCTAAACGCGTTTTGTCTCGGTAACACTGACTCCTGCATATGGCCCCAGGCTTCATACACACAGTGGTAGTCCCACATGCTTCATAGCCTCCCACCTCATGACCCCCCCCCCCCTTATTCGCCCCCCCCCTTATACGCCCCCACCCTACACCTATACACAACCCCCCCCCTACACCTATACACACCCCCACCCTACACCTATGCACCCCCACCCTACACCTAAGCGGCCCCACCATACACCTACACACCCCACCACACACCTATGCACCCCCCACCTTACACCGACACGCCCACAAAACTATACCCCACCACGCAAATAAAACAAACAAAAAACACCATCGAACCTACAACCTGCTCACTGGGGCCACATTTTATACGAGACCCATTCAGCTGCCTGGCTTTTGACATAGTCCGCAGCTCTCATTGGCCAGGCCGACAACCCGGTAGCCGGCAGCCGGCAGCCAGCATCCGGCAGCCGGCAGCCGGCAGCACCACCTCGATATGGGCCTGGGTCCCGGAGCACCAACTCACATACATTATTACTACCGCTTCACTGCACACATCAGTACATATCCCACTACACCGGACTACGCCTAGTAATCACGTAGTGTGGTGTTCTTTTTTGGCGTTTTACATCCTAGCAACAGCTAAGGGCATAATTATATCAGGGCGGATACTGACTGAAGATGTGAGGGGATGTTTGTTCGGGGTTAGCGTCCTAGACACATCTAAGGTACAACTTGTGATGGTGCGCACTCATGGTGACTTCATACTGGGACTAGTGGGAGACCAGGCCACCGGCACCATGACCTGACATCCAACTCAGTTAAATTATCCTGATAACCTTACCCTCTGCTGATGACAATATCAGACTACATATAGATAGATATATTGTAAATAACTGAATTTTCACATGGGTAGAAGACCAGTGGCACGGCGCTGACAAAAGACTTTATTCAATGAATAAACTATATTTACAACAACAAAATCATACTAATGACGAGTGCCAAGATAGGTAGCAACTGTAATGTGATCAAGCGACCAACGACTGCACACGTTGAGGTCTAGTTACTTAATGCTTTATTCAGCCCGTGCGATACCACTACACTGGTTCCACCGCTCTGCTCGGTCCCGGCCGTCGCGCCGCTGCCCTGCAGATAACACCATACATAACATCTCCCTTTTATACGGAGAAACAACATGATGTAATTCTGGAATAAAATACAATGCAGTTTGATTGAAATGTGACAGCCTGTTAAGTATTTCCATTTGGAATTTGTCGTGCGCCTTCTACTGTCTTTGCACGTTGCCTTAGTTTGCGGTATGTATCTCGCAATCTGTGTGCTGGCTAGTTTGAGTTTGTTATGTCCTTTCAGTCGACAGACCGTACAGTTCATTGGTTTGTGCGGTCTGATATCATACCGTTCATACCAGCTTGGTTCAACTGGCCCGCACACACCTCCCCTTTCCCAAATGACATTTAGATATGTACATATACAATGGTTTACAGTTATGACAACAATCTGTGAACATGTTATTGGCATTGGTTCTTTAAGCAATACAATTTGTTAGTTGTTTGTTTTTTTATATTTTTGTTTGTTTTCTAGTTGAGATATACGCATGCGTGGACTATGTTACGACCAGATGATTTTATCACGTGTGTCCTTTCTAGCGCTTAGCTGCCACGCCATTACTCATGTCTTGGTTTCTTATCTTTTCTTTGATGTGACCCTGCGGCCTGCCCTTTCTTACTCACTTACCAGGGCTCGTGCCGTTCACACGCCTTTCCTGCTTATCTCGTGAACTTTATCTTCGACCTGCAATGTGTTGTTGTTACAACCTACTCTATGTGTTCATTTCTACTATGTCAATAGTTCATGTACTAATTTACTGTGCCTTACTGATAGGCTAATCTTCTCACCGGGCTTACTTCTCTGCCGCTGCGAGTTACATAGTTAGGTTGTGCGTTGTCTGTATTTGGGTTTCTATTTATGTGTTCGTGTTTGTTGGTTGTGCTGGGTGTCGGAAATATATGTTTCCTGTTTCTTTTAACCGTGTGGTTTTGTTCGTTTCGAATTTCATAATTCCGTGATGCTTCTCCTACTCCTTTTGAAATCCTACCCGGTGCCCAACTTTCTTTGTGTGTTCTGTACTGAACATGCTGGCCAGGTTTCAAATCGATGAATTTTCGTCCCGCGTGGCGGTCAAAAAATTTCTTTTGGTTAGTTTGGACCTTTTCGATTTGGTTTTGCTTTACTCTCACCGTTTTGGCTTTCAACTGTTTGTTTGTAGACGGTAGTTTTGATCGCAACTTTCTGCTCATTAAGAGCTGCGCGGGTGATGCTTCTAAACCTACGAGAGGTGTGTTTCGAAAGTTTAATAGGAAAAGGTTGTAATCTTTGTTTTCTTGATTAGCTTTTTTTATCATTGTTTTTATCGTTTGTATATGTCTTTCGGCCTGGCCATTGCTTTGTGGATAGTGCGGGCTGGAGAACTTTGTCTCGAACCCATATTCGTGTGCAAATTCTTTGTAGTCAGCACTAGCAAATTGTGGCCCATTGTCGGACACCAGGATGGCTGGGATCCCATGTCTCCCGAATGTTTGTTGCATGGCCCTTATGATTGATTTACTCGTTGTTGACTGTAACTCAATGACTTCTGGATATTTCGAAAAGTAGTCCACTAATATCAGGTAGTGTTGATCCCTAACCTGGAACAAATCTGCTCCGATTTTATTGAATGGCATGCGTGGTATGTCGTGTGGTGTTAGTGGTTCCCTGTGCCGTCTGTTTCTATATTGCTGACATAGCGTGCATCTTTGAATGATATCTTCTAATTGTGTTTGCATTCCCGGCCAAAATATGTGTTCCCTGGCCAACCTTTTGCTTTTGATGATCCCTTGGTGTGTCTCGTGTAACTTTTCTAGCATTGTTTTGTGCAATTTTTCGGGTATGATAATTCTGTTTCCCTTTAGTAAGAGCTCCCCTTGTCTCGTTATGTCATGTCTGAACGTGTGAAATGGTGTTGCACATTTTTGCATTAGTTTTTTGTCTTCAGGCCAACCGTTGTCCACCAGTCGCCCTATTTCAGTTAGAGTTGGATCTGCTGTAGTTTCTGCCTTGATGTCCTGTAGGCACCCTTTCACCACCTCTATTGCGGCGACGCTGATTTCGTTGTCGAACAGGTTATTTGGCTCAGTCCTGGTGGTGTGGTCTCTGGAGAGCGCATCTGCAACGAACATTTCACTGCCTTTGACATATACCAATTCTAGGTCGTAGTTTTGCAATCTCATTCGCATGCGTTGCATCCTAGCGGACAATTGGTGTAGGGGCTTATTCACTATTGACACGAGTGGTTTGTGGTCCGTTTCTACTCTGACCTTTTTTCCGAATAGATAGTTATGAAATTTCGTACAACCGAAACATATGGCCAAAAGCTCTTTTTCGATGACGGCATAGCTACTTTGGGTGTCATCGAGGGCTTTAGATGCCATGGCAATGGGTTGGCCTTCCTGCAGCAGGGCGCACCTAGTCCTGATTTTGACGCATCTACCTGGAGCGTGATCACTTTGCTAACGTCATAAAATCGCAGAATGGGAGCGTGTGTGATCATTGTTTTCAGTTTCTGGAATGCTTTGTCGTGATGTTCCTCCCAATGCCATGCTGTCTCTTTTTGGGTCAGTACTCGTAGCGGTTTCGTAATTTGTGCTAGATTGGGGACGAATTTTGCCACATACGCGATCATGCCCAGGAAACGCTGTACTGCCTGTTTGTTTCCTGGAGTTGGCATGTCGTTTATGGCCTGTACCCTTTCGGTGTTTGGGTTTATCCCTTTCGCTGAAATGACATGACCCACATACTTGACACTGGTCTGACATACGGATGACTTGTCTGGGTTTAGTCTTAAATTTACCTGCCTTGCTCTCTCGAGCACGGCACGCAAATTGTCATTGTGTTCCTGGATTGTACTGCCGTAGACGAGAATGTCGTCCGTTACGACGTTCACCCCTTTTAGTCCATGTAGGATCTTATTCATTTCATATATGAATATATCCCCAGCTGTCTTTATACCGAACGGTAGTCTAGTGTATCGGAACCTCCCCCATGGCGTGTTAAAAGTACAAAGCTTTGAGCTTTCCGTGTCGAGTTGAATTTGCCAATATCCGCTTTTTGCATCTACCACCGAAAAGTATTTTGCCCCATTTAATTTAGCTACAACTTCTTCGATCGTTCTAGTTGGGTAGGGACCCCGCTCTATGGCTTTGTTCAATTTGGTGGGGTCTAAACATATGCGGATTTTATCTTTTTTCTTAACTATCGTTATGGAATTAACCCATGGGGTCGGCTCAGTCTCTTCTACGATAACCCCTAAATGCAACATTCTGTCTAGCTCTTTTCTGACTTGATCCTCAATGGCATGTGCAATCCTTCTCGGAGGGTCCACCACGGGAGGTACATGTCTGTCAATGTGAATTTTCGCGTCTACCTTAATTGTCCCTAGCCCAGTAAAGACGTCATTAAATTCTTTTACCATGTTCATTGCTTGTTCGTCGTGTTCTGCACGGATGTTGTCTAGGCGGGAGAGTAGATGTAGGCGGACGCACGCGTCTTTCCCGAGGATGGCACATCCGCTGCTCGTTATGTGGAATTGCAACAGGTGGTCCCTCACCTGTAGCTCCACCTGACCCAGAGGTGTGATCCTCTCCCCTGAGTACGTTACCAGGCGACACTTGGCCTGATTGAGTTCTGCGTGCAGCCCTGTGAAGACGTCTTTGGGGATGATGCCCTCCTACAGGTATGGTCTCGTACCATAACTGATCTCGATCCTGCGCATCCTCAGACATCTCGCCCACGAACAGGTCTGTGTCATCCTGGTCGCCCTGCCACTCATCACCGTTGTCTGCGTTGCCCACCGTAATCTCGTTGACCGTTGATGTTTTGCTTCGGCACACCTTTGCGAAATGACCGACCTTCCTGCAGACATCACACATCTTTCCTCTGGCCGGGCAAGCGTCTCGGTCAGAGTGATGTGAGTAGCCACACCAGCCGCATCTCGGTTGGCTGGCTGCATTCCGGCTCTGTTGACCGCCCCTCGCGGCGGGTCGCCTGTAGCCCTGTTGGTGGCCTCCTGATGGTTGGAACTGTCGCCGTGCCGACTCGCGCTGTTGTATAGCATCCAGCGTGTAGTCGGTCGTGTTCCCGGCGGATAACTGGTTGGCTTGGTGTTCGCTTAGACGGCACATTTCCTCACATATTTGTAAAGTCAGTTTTGGCGTCTGGAGTAAGCGATCTCTCAGCTTGTCGCACCTGATTCCGCTTACCAGTCTGTCCCGTAACAGGGATTCCTCTAGTACATCGTACTCACATAGGCCAACTCGGTGTTTCAACTCCCGGATGTACGCATCCATTGACTGTTGGCCCTGGTTATAGGTGTTGAATTTATACCGGGTTACCGTGATGTTGGTTTTGCCCTCACAGTAAGCCCGGAATGCCTCCCTTAGCGGTTGTAGTTTGTCTCTTTCGGCGGCGGTAAGCCGCATCAATTGATGTAGTTTCTGCGCCTCGGTTCCGGCGACATGCAGGAATACTGAACACTGAACTTTTTCGCTCCTGCTTTGGACTCCTGCTGCGGAGGCGTAAATGTTGAAAGCATGCAGCCATGTCTTCCAATTCGCGGAAATGTTTTCCTCCAAATTCAACGGGCCGGGAGGCTTCAACCCTGGTAGTGACATGTCCGTCTAAGGTTCCACGTCTGACACCATGTAATGTGATCAAGCGACCAACGACTGCACACGTTGAGGTCTAGTTACTTAATGCTTTATTCAGCCTGTGCGATACCACTACACTGGTTCCTCCGCTCTGCTCGGTCCCGGCCGTCGCACCGCTGCCCTGCAGATAACACCATACATAACAGCGACAACTATTTATGTTGTAAATCATGTGTTTGACTAGGCCGGGATTCGAACCCCCAACGTTCCGCATGGGAAGCCAGCGCTCTTACCGATTGGGCCAGTAGAATACATTAGTAGAAGCCCATGCAGTTCAAAGCACAACCGTGAACTGCTTCTGACACGGCACTCTACATGCGCCGACATGTTGTGACAAATGCATCTAATACAAGGCTTTAACCAGAGAAGCTGCGACCGACATAACCCGACATAATGCACAACGATACCTTAGAACTAGGCTGGACTAAACATGTACATTCACGTATCTCCCTCCTATATCAGTCCGTGGTTGGTTGGTTGTTGGAGGTTTATGTCCTAGCAACATCTAAGATCATATCAGGACGGGCACTGACTTGTGACAGTGCACACTCATAGTGACTTTATAGTGATGCCCCACTGGGAAATCAGGCCGCTAGCACCATGACCCGATATCCCCCTCAGTCACATTAATCTGACCCTGATCGATGCCCTATCCTATTAATGGCCGAGCACTGGGCTAGAAAGCGACAAGTATCAATTTGATAAGTCATCGGTTTGACTCGACCGGGAACCAAACTCCCAACGCAAGGCCCACATTCTACCGATTCGTCCACTGATCCCAGTCCAAATGAGTCCTTGGTAAAAAGCTGCACAAACCGAGGAAAGCATCACATTTTCGAAACAAAATAACAGTAAGATTTCCATATTAACCGGGGTTGGACCTAGGCAAGCCGACTGTATACATGCATAGATTATTCGGCGGGTGGTCTGAGGGGGACATGCCCAGAGACTGCTTCACGAACGGCTGGCTATTCAGGCGATGATGAGTGTGGCTGGTGTTATTGATTTCAGTAAATCACCACCCATCATGCGCATGGCTTAATTAAGTTTCTTTGGGTCACAGCCAAGGGGCCGTGGGTCGTCACCGTGTGGGCGCTCCTGATGGTAATACCGCATTCAATATTGTGGGGACGCGTGTTATTTAGAGCAAATTCGCTTCTAATTAAGTCAGTATTTGCACGTCAGAAAACCAGCAGCCTCACCAGGCACACTCGCCATGTTGGTGGAGACCCGGATGAGATGGCGCGAGAAGGAGTTGGCTGCTAGACCGAATCTAGCTTCTCCTTCTCCTTCCTCGGCCCACCCCAGTCCACACACTCCGACACATCACTACACACACACAGTCACCCACTGACGCAACAAGCAACAGCTCTCCATAGCAACGTGCCTGCAGATCGTTTTCATTAGATGGCCTGGCGCCACCGCCCCCCCCCCCACACATACAGTTCCCCACCCCCAAACACAGCTCCCCACCTCCACACATACAGCTCACTGCCCCCACATACAACTTCCTACCTCCGCATATAGTTCACCCACACATACAGCTCCTCATCCCCCACATACAGCTCCTCATCTCCCACATACAGCTCCTCATCCCCCACATACAACTCCTCATCCCCCACATGCAACTCCTCATCCCCCACATACACCTCTCACCCCACCACATACCAAACTTCACCCCCCACATACAACTCCCAACATACAGCCCCCTCCCCTACATACAACTCCACCCCCACATACACCTTCCCCAACCCCACTACAGCTCCTCGCCCACCCCCCCCCCACATTACAAGTTCAACACCCCAACATATCGTTCCACCCCCCACTCCCACATAATCCCCCACTCCCACAACCCACCTCACGCCCAGTTACACCTGCACCCCCATACATTTTCTCCCATGGCACCCCCACCTCCACATCCACCTTCCCACCCACCCACACCCACACACCCACACGCCTCAGCATACAAAACCGGATCAATGCGGCCATTACAATGGTAACGCTGAGCGATAATTTAGGATAGTCTACCCGACACAGGCACCAGGGGGCGCCAGGCGTGGGTCCGGGAACGCCCTGTGCAAGACCCTGTGTGAAAGCATAGCTCAGCTGGCACAATGCCACCTAATGCGGATCGAAGAAGGCCTCTG
The DNA here is from genome assembly GCA_030323885.1 of Branchipolynoe longqiensis. Classification (NCBI taxonomy): domain Eukaryota; kingdom Metazoa; phylum Annelida; class Polychaeta; order Phyllodocida; family Polynoidae; genus Branchipolynoe; species Branchipolynoe longqiensis. The sequence continues at coordinate 25,877,420 of CM059191.1, forward strand.
CTTAAAGTGGGAATGATTATGTAAGGGGCTGCTCAGTTGTTATGGCAATGAGGGGGTGTGTCTTATCAAGGGCTATCTTATATCTTATCAGCTAAATCTTCATATCAGCATTATACACATGTACATGTCCACAATCTCTTCTCTGAAATCTCAGGAACCAGTTGTGTTTCGGAATTCAGAATTTTTCAGAGTTGGTCTCTGGTAAAAAAGAAGTGGAATTTATCCCAACACCCTGGCGTCACCTAGTGGGTTCCAGCAGAACCAAGCCACGGTGATGGTGAATTTCCGTGAAAACACAGATATTTCCTCATAGGATTACCACTGTCAGGGAATCATGGGAAAATTCCAGAAGTCAACCTTCAACTGCCCTCGTTGTGACTGTATTATTTTGCCCATGCCTAACTCTTTGGGTTTTATGCTATAATAACATTACAGTGTTATATAAGAACCATATTCAAACTAACCAATTGCTATCATATATATCCCTGGCATCGCGTGAACATTAATGAAAAATCGCAGAAATCTAGGAAATCGCGGAAGTCTTTCATCCCTGTGAAATACTAGGGAACGAAGCAGATATCGAGGACGGTTGGTTATTGGAGGTATACGCCCGGGCAACATCTAAGGTCATATCAGGATGGAGATATATTCTAATGGCATTATGATCATCACAATCGCAACTCTATATTTATGTGTAAATAATGGTGTGTGTTGAGGGTGGAGGGGAGCCCTTGAAGCCTGTATTTATTTGATACCGGGTAAATGGTGGTGCTGCATTCAGTGTGGTGGCGCACTTGTCGTAAGAGCATAGGTGTAGGGTGGGGGTGTGTAGGTGTAGGGTGGGGCATAGTGTAGGTGGGGCCGTAGGTTAGGGTGGGGTGCGTAGTGTGGGTGGGTGTGGTGGGTGGGGTGGTGTGTTGGTGGGGCATATGTGTATGGTAGGGGCGCGTTTGTGTAGGTGTAGGGTGGGGATGCGCATAGGTGTAGGGTGGGGGCATGTAGGTGTAGTGTGTGGGCGCATAGCTGTAGGGTGGGGGCCGCGTAGCTGTAGGGTGGGGGTGCAGTTGTCGTATTTCACACAGCTGTTACCTCACAATGAACCAACGTATTGTTACAAGCGCATTCATCCCAATAAAAGAAACCCCTCCCCCCCCCCCCACACCCATGGCACCAACAATGGCTGCTCCGCACCGCGCGGGATTATCTTCCTGCGGCTCACTGAGCGCGCCGCCAGGTGGCGTCACAGGGATTGGATTATCTGGTCCGCCCCATAGGTGGCGCCAGCCCGCGCCATTTGTTTGCGGCTCGCGCTGGGATTAAAACGCAACCCCGAACACGATAAACAATCCGATAACGCATCTAATTAAGGGGCAGAAGCCCTGACTGGCCAGCCACGCGGCGCCGCTCTCTTCCGCCTCCCCACCTACGCGGGCCGCCTCCCCACCTTCACGTGCCGCCTCCCCACCTCCCCGGGCCGCCTCAGCGCCTCCACGGGCCGCCTCCCAGCATCCGGTGGCCGCCTCCCCACCTCCGCGGGCCGCCTCCCCGCCTCCACACCTCCGGGGGCCGCCTCCCCGCATCCGCGGGCCGCCTCCACGCCTCCACACCTCCGCGGGCCGCCTCCCCGCCTCCCCACCTGCGGTGGCTGCCTCCCCACATGCGGTGGCCGCCTCCTCGCCTCCGGGGGCCGCCTCCCCGCCTCAGTGGGGCCGCCTCCCACCCTGGCTCCATCCCTCCCGCCTCCTCTCCCGTCTCTTCCCCCGCCTCCTCCCCACCTCCTCCCCGCCTCCGAGGGTCACCTCCTTGCCTCCTCCCCGCCTCCGGGGGTCACCTTCCTGCCTCCGCCCCGCCTCCCCAACCCGCCTCCTTCCCCAGGTGTCTTATTCCTCCATCGGTAGGAGCTCGCGAAACAATCACCTTATTTGTAGGTTATTGGCGGGGGGGGGGGGGCTTTGCATCCTAGCAACATTTAATGTCATATCAAGCAGTCGCCCTTTCACATATATATCCGTATTTGTCCTATCTATCCATATCTATCCGTATCGACTATCCAACTTGAAATATCATGACTTTTAATTGAGAAGAAGAAAAAAAGCCTCCCCCCCCCAAAAAAAAAGACCCCCCAAGAAAAACACACAAAAACAGCTGAGCACTTAATTATGTATGGGTTCTCGGTTTGTTTGTTGTTTTATGTCCTGGCAACATCTAAGGTCATATCAGGACGGGTACCGACTTGTGACAGTGTGCACTCATGGTGACTTTATAGTGCTGTCCCACTGGGAAACCAGGCTGCCAGCACGATGACCTGGTACCCCACTCAGTCACATTATCCTGATTAATAATGCCGAGTGCCTGGCTAGGAAGCGACAAGTATCAATTTGTAAGTCATTGGTTTGACTCGACCAGGGTTCGAACTCACGACCCCACGATCTACCAGCACATGGGTTCTCGGTGATATGCTACTATATGAACAGAGCCGTGAGATACCTTAATGAGATTTTGATTTCTTGCACTTCGATTATTATAATCACCATGTTTCCCAAGTTGTCTGCGCCGATTCTGCATGCGTAGATAGGAAGTTTTCCTCTTTTTGTTTCTAAAAAAAACCTTTGCTTTAATTTTTTTGTCACTGGTTGGCGGCCCCCCCCCCCCGCCTAACGCTTCGCAATTATTGCTACTTTTTCCCCGTTTGTTCGGTGGGAAATAAAATCTGAGAGATAAGAATACGGCTGGTTGGTGATAAGAACTTGCCTGTAGGCGTTCACTGTAAGAGGCAACACGGCTCTCATTACGCGGAAGAAAATCTTGAAGACAATTTCCTCTACAAAGTCATTCCAGAGCCAAGTTCATATGCACGGATATGCGTATCAGACACCCGCAATTTCCTTCTTCTAGCATTCCTTTCTTCCTATTCCTGTATGTCCAAACCTATCATGATAACTCCATTGCTAATAGCTTGAAGTTGCAGAGCCCCCTGGTTTTCAGTTCTGACATTGTTTTTAAAATATTCGGTTTGATCACTGTAATCTCTACCATACTATAATTTGAAGTAACTTTTTTTTTACATTGACTTTAATCACAATCTACCTTACTTCAAGACCAGACGGGATGGCCGAATGAGGTAGAGCGTCCATCTCCCGTGCTGGGAGATCGTGGGGTCGTGGGTTCGAACCCTGGTCGAGTCAAACCAATGACTTAAAAATTGATTCTTGTCGCTGATGAGCCAGGCGCTCGGCATTATTAGGACAGGGCAAGGACTGGTGTGCTCAGAGTCAGGATATTGTGACTTAGTGGGATACCAGGTCATGGTGCCAGCAGGCTGGTTTCCCAGTGGGACAGGACTATAAAGTCGTCATGAGTGCGCACTGTCAAAAGTCGGTACCCATCCTGATATGACCTTAGATGTTGCTAGGACATAAAATAACAAACAAAGCTTACTTCAATTTCAAGTAAAATTGTTGCTGTATTAGATTGAATTTGATGACTATAATCTAAATTTGATTACTATAATCTACCTTACTTTAATTTGAATTTATATAAAAGATATGGTTGAAACTCAAAACCATTGGATTGATGATGATAGGCGTTCACTGTAAGATGATGATAGGCGTATTCATGAGCGCGGGGTACGGTTAGCCGGAGGTTTGGCTTAGCCGTTGGGTAGGTATCCCTCGGGTTAACGGTGGAGGTTAATTAGGTCAATCGGTATTCACCAATGCACTAGCCGGTGCAGAGAGCTACCCTTTCGCTTTGTTTACATTCATCGATTCGAAAATATTAATATCGGCGCCGTTACGGCATCACCGTTAATATCGGTTCGCATTTAGGGTTAATTTGAGCAAATTTCACTTATTGCGCATTTAAATCTATCAAATATGATCGCATTGAATAGATTTGGGCATAAGAAATTCATGCCGATTCGGCGGCGACGGCGGCGGCCATGTTTGGTTAACGTTGGACAGTATGGATATCGACGTCGCTGCGGAGGCGGCGATTTGTGTACTTTACATTCGCCGATTCGACAATATTAATATCGCCGACTATGCGGCAGCAGCGTTAATTTCGCTTCGCATTTAGGGTTAATTTGACCAAATTTCACTTATTGTGTATATAAATCTATCAAATATGATCGCATTGAATAGTTTCAGAGCCACACACGCTCACTGGCCCTCGGGGTAGTGGCTTATCCCTGCTTCGAAATTGGGGTAGGGTACCCCCCGGTTACAGCCTCAGGGTAGCGCTACCCCGAGCTCATGAATACGGCCCCTGGCCGCTAAGTAACCCACCAACTAACTTGAGCTAACCCGTCCTTGCCATATTCAAGTAATGCCGAGCGTCAAGTTAGGTAGCCACATGCATCAATTTAGTAAGTTATTGGTTTGACTCGACTGGTTATCGACCTTCCAAACTGGAAGCATGCGCTCTACCGATTGATTCACTGCATCCAGTCTACGGCACCCAGCAAGGTCACTGGAATTGAGTGAGTTTGGGGGGTGGGGAGGGGGATTTGTGCCTGTAATCTGTTGTTGTCTTAAACCGCCGGAACATATCACAGTGTCTTAAGTCAGAACTGGGTTGATTATGTGCCTGGAGCCTGTGCCTGGTGCCATGATTGCCGCATCACCGACGCCCAATGCTGGTTAAAAAAAATTATAATAAAATAAAATAAAATATACGAAGTAAAATGCCTATTGTAATGGCCCCGTGAGCGCTTTTTAGGCTCACGTTCAGCCGGTTCGGTTTAGGGCGGGGGGGGGGGGGGGGGGCACGGCATCTGATAGCGAGCCTTTCAGTGTGCCAGGGCGCTGCTTACCTAGGCATGCCCTTAATTAAAGCCCACAACGTCTAATATCGGCCATACGCACCTCAGTACCGTTTTATAGGTGTTAGCTGTCGCTTACACCCGCTTGATTAATAGGGCAGTTCATAATTAAATCCAAGTCTCGGCTCACTCGGCCAGGTCTCGGCTCACTCTCGGCAGCACTAAGCCACTTGGTTGGAGAGCAGCCACTTGGGGGCGGGTGGGAAGCCACTTGGGGGAGGGGAGGGGAAGGGGAGGGGGAAAGGAAGCCACTTGGGGGAAGCCACATGGGGGGCGCGAATCCGCGTGGAAGGCGCGAAGCCAGGTGGGGGCGCGAATCCACATGGAGGCGCGAAGCCTCCTGGAGGCCGAAGCCACGAGGGGGCGCACATACACGTGGGGAAGCCACTTCGGAGAAGCCACTTCGGGGAAGCCACTTCGGGGAAGCCACCGGGGCACACACAAAGACGTCAGCTTTCACTATGTGCACACACACCATAGGGATAGATGTCAGCTGTTGCTGTGTGTGCACACACCAGCGACATACCATCTGTCCCTGTACACACACCAGTGAGATGTTAGCTGTCATTATACCTGTACCCACATCAGGGAAATGTCAGCTGTCACTATATATGCACACACACTAAGGATGTGTCAGCTTGCACATCAGGGAGATGTCAGCTGTCACTATATCTGCACACACATGATGGAAATCTCAGCTGTCATTGTTTCTGCACGCATACACACCAGGGAGATGCCAGCTTTCACTGTTGCTGCTTGTGCACACACACAAGCGACATACCATATGTCACTGTCCGTGTACACACACCACTGAGATGCCAGCTGTCATTATACATGTACACACATCAGGGAGATGCCAGCTGTCATTATACATGTACACACATCAGGGAGGGTTCAGCTGTCACTATATCTGCACACACATCAGGGAAATGTCAGCTGTCACTATACCTGCACACCCCATAGGGAGGTGTCAGTTGTCACTATCTCTGCACACACATCAGGGAAATGTCAGCTGTAACTATATCTGTACACATGATGGAAATCTCAGCTGTCATTGTTTCTGCACGCACTGTCATTGTTTCTGCACTGGGGCTCACATAAAGACGTCAGCACACACACCATGGAGATGTCAGCTGTTGCTGCGTGTGTACACACCAGCGACATACCATCTGTCACTGTCCCTGTACACACACCAGTGAGATGTCGGCTGTCACTATACCTGCACACACATCAGGGAGATGTCAGCTTTCACTATACCTGCACACACATCAGGGAGATGTCAGCTGTCACTATACCTGCACACACATCAGGGAAATGTCAGTTGTCACTATATCTGCGCACACCCTAGGGAGGTGTCAGCTCGCACATCAGAGAGATGTCAGCTGTCACTATATCTGCACACATATCAGGGAAACATCAGCTGTCACTGTTTCTGGCGCCACACATCAGGCACATACCATCTGTCACTGTCCCTGTACATCAGGCTTACTAGGCGCACCTTGCACGTATCCCTCACACATGCACAAAGCGGAAACCCAACCATCGCAACTGATGCCTCGGTTCCTATTCCCGCTTGAGCAGCTCGTGTGTGCCTGAGTGACTCAAGTTTTGCTCACTAGGGGGAGCCAGAGAGAAGACGTGATTTAGAGGTGGGGTGGGTAGTTTCCAACTGGCTGCATGGACGGATCGCATTTTACGCCATACTTGTCGCTATGGGCTACAGTTCTTCACAAAAAGAAATGGCACAAGAGAATTCTTTCACATGGGGACCCACCACACAAAGTTTCTAGTGGATTCAATATTAAAGTGTTGCTTTGATTTTTCATCGAACAAGAATGCCCCATTTCGACCAGGTCGATGTTACCGGACTGATGACCCGAAATCAAATTTCTTTCCCAAACAAAGAAAGGGGAACAATTTGTTTAAATAATGTTTTGTTTGCCTTCAGCTTCTGTAAACTATGGATTTGAATTTGGTGATCTCATTCAGGTTACTAATAGGTTAACCAATTTTAAAGGTAAGTGCAGCCATCCTCTGAGGCTTGGTACCAGCTTAGCCAAATGAGACTAGTTCCATAATGAACCGTTAATGCCTATGAATAACGCCGATGGACAAAAGGATATCGCGTCCTAAATACACTCCTATTCATGGGGGAGGGGGTGGGGGTCATATCTGCTTTATTTGCTGCTTGTACAAACAAACTACCACTGCGTATTCAGTAGCTGATATAATATCCATCTGGGACGGAGGACGCAAGGAGTATGTATGGCCCTGGGGTTTGAAGCTAACTTAGTGGAGTAACATCACAGTATGATATAGCTTTCTTTGATTGGTGGTTGCTTAGGGGCCGTTCAAATATTACGTAATGCTTTCTTTTTTCTTTTTCTTTTTTTTTCAAAATTAGCCCCCTCCTCCTTGCATCGCTCCGTACCGCTAGACCATAGACGCCACATAACCCTTGTACATACACTAACCCCCCACCCATCCAAGCGACATATGATATTTGAATGGCTCCTTAAAGCTGTGCCGGCCCGACAGTGGACATTATTATTATTGTCGTGGGGGTGATGTAAATGGGAAATACTGCGCCTAGAGCGGGACTCGAACCGACATCTCTTTGCACTCCGGGCCAGTGTGCTAACCATTACACCACCTAGGCTCCCTGATATCACCACACTACCCACGCCTACCTGTCTATGTGGTGACTTGCCTGAGAGGTCAGTGGAGACTACTACACTCATCCCCCTGGAATTGTAAGTCTTTTAATGCTTACAATTACATACATACAGGCAATGCACTAACAGTAACACACACATACACAGGGTAGGTTCAACATCCATACAGCACGTAGCTTGCACAGGATCCTGGTCACGGAAACCAGTGTCATGGGGGTGATGAAAATGGGAAATCCTGCACCTAGAGCAGGACTCGAACCTACATCTCTTTGCACTCCGGGCCAGTGTGCTAACCATTACACCACCTAGGCTCCCTGATATCACCACACTACCCACGCCTACCTGTCTATGTGTTTACTTACCTGAGGTCAGAGGAGAATATTACACTCTTATTATTATTATTACTATAGTAGTAGTAGTAGTTACAATCCAGGGGTCGCCTCTGCTTTATTTGCCACCTGTGGAATAGCATATACTAACTCACCTCCAGTTCGCGTTGTGTGAGTGCCCACGCTTGCCCGGCGTTGCCGTTGGCTGGCCGATGCTGGCCGCTGGGCGGGGGCGGCGCCGGGGGAAGCTGGTACTGGGCGTGGTCTCCGGGCAGGCAACGCCCCCCTGGCAATGACGGCATCCGGTGGTTGCAGCCCGGGGGTGGAGGTGGACGCGGAGGGCTGCTCAGTGCGGGGTTGAGCATTGAGCTGCAAGCCTGCGGCTGCTGCAAGTACACGAAACAGGAACACATTCACCCAAATAAATACAAAATAATTGGTGATGTCCGCGCCCGTGCCTGAAAAAAATCGGCTGCCACTAAATCTTTTTAATTTTAATTATTTTTTAAACTTTGAAATGCGCCAGACTAGCAGCAGTTCAATTTTTGTATCAAATTTTAAGTCATTGGTTTGAGTCGGCCGGGGTTCGAACCCAGGAGTTCGAATCCCACGACCTACCAGAACAGGAGTCGGGCGCTCAACTCATTTGGCCATCGCGTCTGGTTACCTACGTCTACTTCAAATATAAAAAATAAAAATAAAAACCACCCGCCCGACCCTGATTTTTATTTCAAAAGGACGATCATAATTTTTTTTTATTTGGCCTTAGCCAAACATGCATGATCTGAAGGGTTGGAACTTATTCGTACCATGAGTTAAATGGATTTATTAAGTTGCGCTTTAGAATCCACTTTACTTTATAAGAAATATGGCAGAATCCAAAGCCATCGGATTCGGCGACTTTCAGATTAGATGCGAGGAAAGGAAACACAATCAATATTGCACGAGAACTTCCGCTGCTTATATTCAGTTTGATTGATTGATTATGCCTGTGACAAAGGCCATATTCATGATGAGAAGTGTTCGAATTGTATTCAGTCATTTAGTTATTTACCAATCTCTTCTACACAGAATGTTAAAGCTAATAAAGGAGAGTTGCAACAAAGTTGTACACGCTCACAATGGATTGCAAGATTTGTGTGGCAAAGGACAAAAAGAAATCAAGGGCATCAATTTAAAAAGTACAATAGTTACAAGAGCTAAAAAGAAAAAAATAATCATGCCTACTATTTGCATTGTAAAATGTTTGGCATTGGGCCATACTTAATACATTCATTTATTCGGAAAATCGATTCTATCATATATGAAATATATATGAAATATATATCGTATATATCTGATATATATCTTATATGTATGTGATATATATCAAATATATATCAAATATATGGTCAATAAATGGAGGCTGCCCACCACTCCTCAACTCGGCGTCTTTCCTCTATTCCTAGTCATAGCCTAATTTATATTAAATATATATAAAATATATCAACTATATTAATATGATGTACATTAAATATATATTATATATGTATTATACATATACATTGAATATATTATTATATATTAAATATATATTATACATGTAATATACATTAAGTGTGTATTTATATATTAAATATATATTATATATGTGCTATGCATATACATTAAATATATTATCATATATTAAATATAGGAGGGGCCTGAGTGGTGATTGACATGTGAGTGGTTAGTGGTTGTGCCTCCCTCGTGCCGCCTCCCCCCCCCCCCCACCTCCCCCGTCCCCTAGGCGTTGACTAGGGCAGAGTTGACTCTGTTTGAGTCGCGGGTGTTGATGTATATCTTGTGTACGTCTGAGGCCCATCCGCCGAATCGCTGGACCTCCAGGTCAGAGCTGCCAGAGGCGAATGCTACAGTGGCAGCTGCCCTCCGGATGGCATGGAGGGTGAATGGCTGGTGGGGTGGCCTGATGTTTTGGGAATCCTGCCAGGCTTTAGCAATGAATGGGATTGTCATTGGCTGCCCGTCCGCTGGGAAGACCAGCAGAGCCTGTGCCCGGGATCGGGTGGGCGCGATGATGACCATCTGATGGTAGGCGGTGACCGGGCAGAACCGCGGGTCCGGGCTGGGGGCCAGTCGGAGCATGCATGATTTCCCGTTTGCCTGCATGTTCTTCGCCCATTTATGGTCGATGTGCAGGCAGCTGTCCTGGACCCAGGCATCTGCCCTGGTATCATGGCGCGTTGGGTAGAAGGTTGCTGCGGATCGTGGTGCCACCTCGGATTGGCGTGTCCCTGTGTAGAACATGACCAGTATGGCAAACGCCACCACCTTGCCCTGTGGCGAGGAGGCGAGGTCGATGACCGCCTGGTGTATCACCTTGACTAGTGCGTGCACCTGTTGTTTCGTGTATTTGCAGCTGAGGCGATCAGCTGTGGGAGTGTTGTGATTGGCTGTGGTGGAGGTGAGCAGGCATGTAGAGGCGAGTAGGAGGGGCCTGAGTGGTGATTGACATGCGAATGGGTAGTAGTTGTGCCACCCTTCATGCCGCCGTCCCTCCCACCCCGGAGGAGGGAGGGGCGGCGGAGGCGGGACCCAACGGCTTCGCTGCCCCGTCCACCCCTCAATGACCCCGAATGACCCTATGTTCATTCAACGCTTTATTATATATTAAATATATATTATACATGTATTATTCATACACATTAAATATATTATTATATATTAAATATATATTATACATGTATTATACATACACATTAAATATATTATATATTAAATATATATTATACATGCATTATACATATACATTAAATATATTATTACATATTAAATATATATTATACATGTATTATACATGTATTATACATATACATTATATATATTAAACATATATTATACATGTGTTAAACACATATTAAATATATAATTATATATTCTATATATATTCTACATGTATTATACATGTACATTAAAATATATTTATATATTAAATATATATTATATATTTTCCCTAAATACACCGGCCCACAGATGCCACATTCCATTGTCAGAGTTTGTCATAGTTATTAATACAGATACGTGAAAGCAGCGCGCTGCCTGCTAGACACACGGCTACGGCTGTCACTGGTCCGGACTCGGTGCTGTTTTAATTAGTTCAAAATCCTGATTGATTGCAAAACCTCCAGAAAGGACACATCACACGGGCCGCATGTTGGGCCAAATGAACGCCATTCTGTCTTGTTATGTGTTCATGACCGAATCATGTCACGGGGGTGCGCTACCGTGCGCGAAGCTAAACTGATTACATCCCCGTTAAATGCAGCCTCGGTCCGGAGAGTGAGCGTCCACAATGGCGCCCATTTCACGTGAGGTAGCGCGGCCGGCTTGCCTGCCTGCCTGCCTGCCTGCCTGCGTGGCAGGCTGGGGAGTGAAGGGGGGGGGGGGGGCGTGGACCTTAACTTCATTACGCGTTTGCATCCCTTTTAGAAAGTGTCAAGTGGTATTCGTGTCCAAGTGGAATTGATCCATGGCCACTTTCTCGCCCACCTCACCCATTCACACCTATAGATCCTGATTGCAAGACAGAGTGCTGCTTTTTTTATGAGGGGTGCGAGGGGGGGGGGGGTCGCTTATTTTCAGTGTGATTTGTGTTCTTCTATATGATTGTTATTCTTCTGTCATTTGCTTTCTTCTGTGTGCTTTCTCCCCACCTCGTGTGATTTAGTTTTCTTGTGGGTTTTGTTTTCCGGTGTTTTGCTTCCTGTGTGATTTCTTTTCTTGCATGATTTCTTTCTGTCAGATGATTTCTTTTTTTCGGGTGATTTCTGTCTTTCACAGGATTTCTCTCTGTCGCGTTATTTTTCTTTTCCTATATAATTTCTTTCTTTCGCATGATGTGTGATGTGATTTTCTATGATTCTTTTCCTTCTTCCATGGAATTGTCTTTTTTTGTAATGTGATTTGTTTTTCATCTGTGTTTCGTCCACTCATTTATATATGTCGTCCGATGTATACAACAAATATTTGCGTGTTTCCGGACAGGATTTGTTTGTTTGTTGTTGTTTTACATCCTAGCAACATCTAAGGTCATATCAGGACGGGTACCGACTTGTGACAGTGCGCACTCATGGCAACTTTATAGTGCTGTCCCACTGGGAAACCAGGCCGCTGGCACCATGACCTGGTATCCCACTCAGTCACATTATCCTGACACTGAGCACACCAGTCCTTGCCCTATCCTAATAATGCCGAGCGCCTGGCTAGGAAGCGACAAGTATCAATTTTAAAGTCATTGGTTTGACTCGACGGGGACTCGAACCCACGACCCCACGATCTACAAGCACTGGAGACAGACGCTCTAACTCATTCGGCCATCCCGTCTGGTCTTCCGGACAGGAAGTCCGTCTAGAAACATAATGCGATACCATAAATGTTATCCGCCTTTTACTCATATCCTCCTGACCCCCGCATCCCACTCCCAGCAATTGAGGACAAACAATGTAATATCAATTACTACCATTTCCTGGAAGACGATATTCATCTATATTTATATATTTAATGTATTCTGCGACATCACAACACTAACTTCAAATGACAATTAATGGTGAATTATTTCCTTTTAAATCTAAAAATAGAATCACCCGCGCACAACTGGCCAGGTGGCCCTTTCTTAGGCTCGGGTTCTCTGAGTGTAATTCTTTGGGCCTCGCAAGCCCCCCTCAGTATTAAACATAAATGAGGCAATCGTCTCCCCCTGTGCATGTTCTAATTATGCATAATCTGGCTGCATGACGGGTCTGTCAGCGCCTGACATGAGCAGTAACAATGACACGGCTCGCGCAGAATCCCTTCCAATTTAACCACGTGATTACAGAAGCTCTCTACTGCGCATGCGCGCCGCAGCGACGACTCATGCGCTGTAGAGCCTGTAGCGGGAAATGGCAGAACTAACGCCACAGTTCCAAGTGAGCGCGGGTTTTTTTTTGTTTTTTTTAATTTTTTTTTATTGAGGCTGTATTTATACTGTCCATAGCATATAAGCCTGGGTATTCAGGCTTGTTTTCAATGCTGGCCAGCTGTAGTGTTGGTGTTGTCTTATCACACAGTAGCTGCTGATAAGGTATTTGATTGCCTGTATTTCAGTAGCAGATAGATAGTTGGTTGGTCTGGTTAGTACTATAGTAGTCTATGTTAATTTTTTTGGATTTTCTTGGCATATATGTGCTTTATTTTTTCTACTCTTATTTCTAGACTAGCCTACTCCTATTTACATATCATAGGTTTGTACGCAGCTATGAGGTGTGTTATCTGGGTGCTTTTGGTATGGTTACCTTCCATTGGGCGTCTCGCTGGTGGGCCGTGACATGTATCACCTGCCCTTTTGCGGTGCAGCTTAGTTAGGGGTTTACCGAGACAGGAATTTCAGATAAGAAAAAGCATCACTGCTGTTCGTTTGTTGGGGTTTTATGTCCGAGTTGCATCGATAGTCATATCAAAACGGGTTCCAACTTGTGACAGTGCACACTCATGGTGACTTTATTTTGCTGCACAACTGGGAGATCAGGGCACCGGCACCATGACCCGATATCCCACTCAACCACATTATCCTGATACTGAACGAGCCACTCTTTGCCCTATCCTAGAAATGTCGAGCACAAGTCTAGGTAGCGACAAGTATCAGGCTTGTAATTCATGGGTTTGACACCCGACCTACCGATTGGGCGACTGCGTCCGGTGCATCACTGCTGCTGTATATTATATATAATAAGGACAAAAGAAGAAAGAATCACTCTAAAACACATCGTCACTGTTCCATTAGATAACAGACTCGACTTGGTGGGGGATATTAATTAGGAAATACAAAAACAAAACAAAGGACAAAAACTATGTTCGCCTGATGAAATAATGCACTCAGAAAACAGACCATGTATTGCAACGGGTTTTTGCTGTTAGCAGTATACCCAGACATAGCCGCAACACGACTGGCAGTCTAGTCGGACTAATCAATATATATGTATATATATATTCATATATACACACACAGAGAGGTATATAAATATGTATATAAGGACTCAATAACACTGAGTGAGTGTGAAGGACGGATTTATCCACGTTACAAAAAGTTATCCATACAATGCTATGTACACATATATGTGTACATTATATATATATATATTAATCTATATATATATATATATATATATATATATTATATATATATATATATATGAGTATAGTTATACGAGTCTTACCTTGGTACAGATGATGGATAACTGTTGTTTTACCGAGGTATAAGCCTCGGATAGATGTGGGCTAGGGAGAGGTAAGCACGTCCGGTACCAGCAATCTTAACCTACTTATTGAGGATAAAAATGACTTTCAAACAATGGATACTATTACTTTACCGAAAAGGTACACCAACGGAATAGATGTGGCAGGGTGTGGCGGGAGGGCCCTAGCCCACATCTATCCGAGGCTTATACCTCGGTAAAACAACAGTTATCCATCATCTGTACCAAGGTAAGACTCGTATAACTATACTATTTTACCTCGGTAAACAGCCTCAGGCTAGCCTCAGGCTAGGGAGACCTTTACATAATTCATTTTTATCCTTAATATCATTCTTTCTTATTATTATAACATTCTAAATTTTTGTTCTCACCTATTCTTGTTAGTTGGCGAGAAGACGCTTTGCAACGCCGGTAGGCTTTTCTAGTCGTTTATTATAATGTTTTGAGAACGACTTAGCCGTCTTCCAGCCTGCATGCGCTAGTATTCTTTTCACAGAAATACCAAGCACCCGTGCCTTGGAGACCATGGCTCCTCTAGTTGAGTGGGAAGAGTATTTACTCGTATCCACTCCAGCCAATTTCAACACCGTAATTGTCCATCTGGCAAGTGTGTCTCGTGAAATCGCCTTATGTGGCTTTATAAAGCTCACTAATAGTTGTTGTGATGCACGTAAATCCTTTGTCTTGTATATATAAGCCCGTATGGCCGACACAACACATAATTTCCGATCATTCGGAAAACAGTCTAAGTGAACCGTTGATAAAGGGTCACCTAACGTGTTCGATTTAAGCAATTTTTCTAAATCAAACGTAGCTTGTTGCTTGTCTATTTCTAATCCAGTTAAGGATAAAGCAACAATCGTCTGTCCTCTGTGTCCGGTTACTAACAATAACAGGACCGCGACCTTAAAACCTAACTGTTTTATATCTAACCACGAGTTGTGAGGCCAAGCCTGAAACAACTTAAATACTATAGAAACATCCCAAAACCGACTATACTTTGGTTTTGGAGGATTCCTTTGATAAATTGAACGAAGTAAATAACAAATAACATAATGTTTTCCAACTGTTTCGCCATCAATTCTAGGTAATATAATTGATAACGCACACCTCGCCGCATTAATCGATCCAAAGGAAAGTCCTTCATCCTCTAGAGAACGAAGAAACCGAGCTACTTGTGAAATCTTTGGATTTGTTGGCTTAACTTTCATTAACAAACAATGTACACCCCATTTCTTTAAATAGGTTGTATACATTTTGACAGTTCCTGGCCTCCAGGCATCCGATACTATCCTATCCTCAGTAATTCTGTCCAATCCAAATTGCTGTAGCTGCTTCCTTAGAAAAGGAATGCCAATAGGGGCGTCGTTGACACGTCGCCGTGAACCACTAGCGGTCCGTGGTGCGTCAGATTCCCGAGTTTTCTTGGGAATCGTATACGATCTTTTGCCAGTTGTGAAACTGCTGGCAGCCAAGGTTGCGTGTCCCAATCGGGCACCACCAGTATCGCATGTGTCCCTTCCAAGCCGATTTTTCTCACTACTCGGCTGATAATGCTAAATGGTGGGAAAATATAAAAATAATTATTTTCCCAGGTAATAGCAAACGCATCTACTTTCCAAGCATCCGGTTCAGGATGCCAAGAAACATAACAGGGTAACTTGTTATTATTTCGTGATGCAAATAAGTCAACTTCAGGTGTACCCCATTTTTCACAAACGAAGTTAAACAAAGGTGTAGAGAGAGACCACTCTAAATGGTCATGGAAATTTCTACTTTTATAATCTGCAAGTGTATTTTGTGACCCTGGAATATGCGCTACAGTCAGCCAGACTTGTTGAGCCTGTGCCCAGTTCCAAATCAGTTTAGATAACTGATTGCAAGACTTTGATTTGGTTCCACCCATGTTACGAATATATGCCATGGCAGTAGTATTATCAGTTAGTATTCTAACCTGTGATTTATTTATCTTTACTAAACTACGTAAGCCCAGATAAATAGCACGCAATTCTAGTGCATTAATATAGTCTGATTTTTCATCATCAAGCCATCTACCTCCTGTTGTGACCCCATCTCGATGAGCTCCCCAACCTTCTAACGAAGCATCAGTAGTAATTACTGTATTAGGTTCCGCCATGCGGATTGGATTTGGTGAACTTGCTATATGTTGCATCCACCATCCAATATCCTGTAACCCTTCTTGCGAAATAAACATCTTTCGCTCAAAATTGCCTTTAGTTCGTGTTAACGCTAAATTTTTATCTATTTCTAGCGACTTAATATGGGCCTTCCCATATAACACAGCAGGTGCATATGATGTCATTATGCCAATAAGAACAGCAACCTGTCTAATTTTTGGCTTTGATAACTTAATAAGCTGAGTCGCTGTAGTCATAAACTTAATTAGTTTTTGTTCTGTTATCGACACTGTAAGGGACTGTGTATCCAGAATAAACCCTAAACATTTGAGTTGTTTTGTTGGTTTAAACACTGACTTTTGTTGATGTACATAAAACCCCAATTTAGTGAGTAATGCACATAAATCCAAAACTGCATTCACACAACCAATTTGTGTTGATGCTATAATAAAAGAATCATCTATGTATGGAAACATTATGTGACCCTTCCTCGCCATTACCGAGAAAACAGGTTTAAGCAATTTAGTAAATAAACGTGGCGCACAAGCTAAGCCATTCGGCATGCAGGTAAACTCATAGAGTTGGTTATCCCAAATAAATCGAAGAAATTTTCGGTATTGTTCCATTATGGGAAGCGTATAATATGCATCCTGTAAATCAACACTAGCCATCCACGCATCTGGTGTAATCAGATCTCGTGCCGTATCTAGAGAGAACATTTTAAAATGTCGATATTCCACCCTTTTATTAAGGATTGTTAAATCCAGGATCATTCGAACATCACCATTAGGCTTCGGTCTCGAGAAAATGTTTGAAATAAACTGTCCTGAACAGTGTGTCACTTTTTGTATAATTCCTTTCTCAAAGAATTTATGTACCTGTTTAGTTAGTGCCTCTCGTTCAACTGGTTGAATGTTATATGGAAAAGGTATTATACTTTGTACAGGAATTTGTGTGAAGGGAATGTGAACACCCCTAACTATTTTTAAAATTTCTTGGTCACTAGTAATTTTGTGCCACTCAGAAATATGATTACTAATATTACCAGCCACAAAGTTGCTTACAGTTTGTGTGTTTTTAGAGGCTGCAGGGACTTGTAAAGTTTGTGTTTGGACCTCTACTTGGACCCGCCCCTGGGGAAAGGTCTCGACGAGTTGAACCCTCGGCCTATTGGCCGTGCGGTGTTGTCGGTCCAGCCTGGGCGAGCGCCCCGGCCCCGAAACCCTTGACCGAAGTTTGAACTCGGTCTGGTTCCTCTGGTGAACCGTCGTGGACGAAAATCCCCTCGTGACTTTTTGAAACGAGGAGCTTCCTGTTTCTTCTTGCCATCCATGTTTTTGCCACTCTTGGCTGCAGTCTCTACCTCTTTATAGAGGTATTGTAGTTGACCGCCAAACATCTTGGTGTTATCTAAAGGTTTCCCTTTAATCGGCTCTGGAGCAAGATAGAGCGTAAACTCCTTCCCTCATTATCGGTAACCTTCTTAGAGCGAGCCACTTCTTTGCCAGCATCTGTGCAAACTGACTTGAAGACATTTTCATATCTTCGAAACGACAGGTAATTACCTGCCGCCGCTAACATGCAATGCCTTTGTCCATTGTCTTAGCCAAAGACGAGAACTTATTTTCACTCTGCATCCTATTAGCCACAGGAACAATAGCTGTTAGGGTAGCCAACACTGCCTTATGCACTGTGTGCAACACATCCTCAAACTTCTTACGGTCATCCGTCATATTGACATCCCGATCCATTTCTTTAATGATGGAGTTGGGAACACCCTTTATGCCTGTTAACTCATCTCCTAACTTGGAGATAACCTCCGCCGGTTTGAACGTGCGAAAATGACCATTCACGGTCTCGCGCATAAGCGTAGTGGTTTTAACCCGCTTAGCCTTTGGCTTCTCCACCTTCTTAGCCACTTTAGTGCCAATGTCCGCATAGACCCCTTCATATATGGTGTCTGAGTCTGATTCCGTAGAAGTAGACTCTTCTTTTTGGACTTAGTCTTCCGCTTTTTGCGAAAACCAGTCTCTGCCCGCTCCTTGGTGAATTCATCACCCGAAGAAATCACCTGTTTCTTCTTCTTCCTCCGTTTAGGAGAAGGAGGAGGAGGAGCCTTAAGCTCCACCGCCGAGTCTGTGTCCAAGAAATCCTCAAATGAATCCTCTTGGACACTCGGCCTACGCCGCTTCCGAGACACAGGCGATTTGGCAGTCAAGATGTGGCTTTCCAATCTTGCAAAGCGAGCCTCCCAATCTGGAGGCGCAGGCACATCAGGCACTGCGTCCTCGTCCGGGTCGGAGAGGATATGCGCCCGGGGCTGTGTCGACGGCCCTGCCGACAACACAGGTGAGGAGTCGTACTCCTCGTCCACTCCACTCGGAACACGCCCCTCGGCTGCTGCTGCACCGCGCTTACTCCGCTTCGTGGCCATCAGGAACTGTAAACAAAGATTTTTGGTCAGTCCTGGTATATATATTTGTCACAATTTGGTTGTTTCAAACTCAATTGGACATCTGGTGGTGTTAGAGAACGTGTTTATACCGTTATAACACAGGCGTAATAAGCTAAATTTGTGCGTGGATTGTGGGTCAAACCCAAATCTTTACGCGGGGTCGGGACCAGTGTATCGGCCCGCCCATCCCTCTGTTCCGCACACTTCTCCCACCTGTGACTACTACGTCAACAAGTTGGAGAAAATGCTACGAAACTCGGAGAAACGCCTGAAAAAGTTTTGTCTAGGGGAGTCTATAAAAGAAACCCAGGAGCATCTCCAACATTACTCTCTATTAGAGTACGAGAGAATTTCCACATGAGATAGGGCGAAACCCACATCTCTACCCATAGTCACACGGTGACCCGGGTGTTGACATAACCGCTAATGACCGGTTTGGTTCCTTCGCGAAACCCACTCGAGTGTTCTATCCTTGGTTGTTTATAACCAAATAACTCGTCCAAATTGGACCAACGAAAGTCTAAACTTTCCATATTGATGCTCTAATGCATCATAATTAAGCTAACCACAGTTTTTATTATACTTACTGCGTATTTGCTTGTATGTAGACTAATTTTGCCGGAGCAACCCAACGACACGTTATCCAGTCGTGAGTTGTATATGCTAATTGCTGGTACCGGACGTGCTTACCTCTCCCTAGCCTGAGGCTAGCCTGAGGCTGTTTACCGAGGTAAAATATATATATATAGATTAATTATGCTAGTACTTACGTACAGTTGATGCATAATTGGTGTTTCACCGAGTTTGAGGAATCGGCTATTTGTAGGATAGTGAGAGGTAGGCATACGTCGAATCCAACACCTAACCTTACCCGAATTTATGCCTAATCCAATAATTGGTGAAAAATTAATATGTAGCACATTAGTAATGTTCCAGTTCGGTAAGAGCACTCTCTGTCCACCCTGGGTTGGGTTGGGTAGGACTGTCCTACAAATAGCCGAGTCCTCGAACTCGGTGAAACAACAATTATGCGTCAACTGTACTACCTAAATACTCACATAATTAATCTATTTCACCTCGTTCACATACTCCTGGCAAATTATATCTCAGTGAGAGGTTTATGTAGACATAAATTTGATTACTAACTTGAGCCAATTATTTATTTATCCAATAATTCTTAATGCCTAAGCAAGATTGTAGCCATATTGGTCTTCTCCACTCTTTTGTCATAATGTCTAGCAAAAGCAATGGAAGAATTCACCAACCTGCATTCTTAAGAATAGCGTTAACCAGAACACCTAGGTTCCGTGCGTTGGAAGCAAATGCCCCTCTCGTGGGGTGAGCCCTAATCCGGGAAGTGTCTATGCCTGCTAATTTTAGCACTCTGAGTGTCCCTCTCATGTGTCTCCAGAAATAGGTCCATGAGGCCTAATAAAGCTAAGCACCAATTGCATTTCCTAATTTATTCAGTACGAACAATGTAATGTTTAATAGCTCTAACTACACACAGCTTCCTATCTACTGCTCAGTCTTCAACTCTGACGGTGGCGCCACTGCTTGTCTGCTCACTGTCCTACTCACTTAACATATATATTGTACATACATATATATATGTACAGGCATAATGTACATTGTCTTGGTTTCAGAAACCTGACACCGTTCATTCGTCCTTTAAAGTTGCATAGTCCGAATGTCTTGATTTTCTATTTCGGAGATAAGTGCGCTGGTTTGATGGCCTCACTTTAATTTGAACAAAGACCCTATAATACTAAGATGGCTCACTCAGCATGTACTGTGTAATCAAAATGATCAAACCCACCACTTGGTGCGCTGGCTGTTCTCTTGATTAAACATGTGCTATATTATATGTATAAATGTATATATGAATGTGAAAGATGTGTGCTGATGGCGATGATGATGATGCTGATGATGATGATGTGTATTTGTTCATAGTAATTTCATATTGATGTGTATTCATACTTACCTATCTCATGTATAATATAATTGTATGTGTTTACATGTGAAACACCAACCATCAGCTGGGCTGATCAAACCCACCACAAGGTGGCACTGTGAAATTTACATTACCATGTTAGAGATTGGGAGTGAGCCATCTTAGTATTATAGGGTCTTTGGTTTGAAGTACTTATGTGAAATGGAAAAATGCCAAATTAATGTTGGCAAGCACTCTGACACCACATGTTTCAGGTTCTATTAAATTGGCTTGGGATCCCCTTCTATCCAGCAACAATTGGCTCACTATTCACTTATATGCAGCAGGACATAAGGGTACTTGTGTCATAGTTGGACATGTCTAATCAAATCCAGGTAAGTCTTTTGGGTTTTGAAAATGTAATGCTTTCATCGGACTATCTGGCTTTAACACATTCGGGTCCAAATATTGACTCCAGCCTGGCATTGAATCCACGACCCTGACCTGTTCAAACTGGCATTACTCCCCATGTTTGCGCCATCAATTCCCAAAGTGGGACCAGATGGGATGGCCAAATGAGTTTGAGTGTCCGTCTCCCGTGCTGGTAGATTGTGGGGTCATGGGTTTGAACCCTGTTCGAGTCAAACCAATGACTTAAAAATTGATACTTGTTGCTTCCTAGCCAGGCGTTCAGCATTATTAGGATAGGGCAAGGACTGGTGTGCTCAGTGTCAGGATAATGTGACTGAGTGGGATACCAGGTCATGGTGTTGGCGGCCTGGTTTCCCAGTGGGACAGCACTATAAAGTTGCCATGAGTGCGCACTGTCACAAGTCGGTACCAGTCCTGATATGACCTTAGATGTTGTTAGGATATAAAACAACAAACAAACAAACAAACAAACCCAAAGTGGAAGAACCCAATGGCCTGCCTCCCAGCTCCATTCATTATACGTTACCGCATCAGCCATTTATTTCCCTGAGAGAGGTACATGGAACCAAATTTCATGGGGGGGAAAAAGGTAGAAAATATGAGTACGATGAACTTCGGTGTTTCATCATTTTCTGTTATGGATTTTTAAATGACCCACGATGACATGTCAAGACATTCATAATTTAAAATCCGAAAACGGTTTACATGGTATATCCATTTATATAACCATGCGTTAAAAAGAAGTCACGCGAAACATGAATACATAATAACAAATATGGACACTCGCAATTGTAAATTCAATTTATATTTTTTGGGATATTACAACCTGGCAACAACTACGGTCATACCAGGATAGCTCTCATGGTGACTTTTAGGGTGCTTTCCCACTAGGAGACCAGGTTGCCGACACCATTATCCTGATATTGAGACCCCTTATAGTAAACATGTTTAAGTTAAAGCTGTATAGTTCGACGAAACCCTAACAGTTTCAAAACTCAAACACTTATTTTTAAAATTTTGTTGGTGAGTCAATATTGTATTCATCTGAATACATATTTTGTCAGCGCCGAGGCACTGATCTTCCAGTCGTTGGAGCGATCCAATTTGGTTTGTACATGTATTGAGATTTGATTCTAGATAGCCGACTTAGATATTGGTGCAATTATTTAAAATGTGTCATTGCAAGGAAGGGAATACTAATTAAATTTAACGGAGCATGTTATTGCTGAAGCCTTATGTAGCAGTCACACTACGACGACAAGGGGATGACGACAGCCCGGTGACTGGGATTTTGTGAAATCACGACGACATATGCAAATTCGGGCTAAGTTGGACGACAATCGGACGACAGATCGGCCTGGGTGTAACGACACTTTAACGACCCCTGGACGACAGACGAGGTCGGAGATATTTTGTGTCTGTGCCTCTGTCTGTGTCTCTATGTGTGTGTGTGTCTCTGTGTGTGTCTGTGTGTGTGTGACTCTGTGTCTCTGTGTGTCTCTGTGTGTGTCTCTATGTGTGTGTATGTGTCTCTGTGTGTCTCTGTGTGTCTCTGTGTGTGTCTGTGTGTGACTCTGTGTCTCTGTGTGTATCTGTGTGTGTCTCTGTGTGTGTGACTCTGTCTCTGTGTGTCTCTATGTGTGTGTCTGTGTCTCTGTGTCAGTGTCTCTGTGTCTGTGTGTGTCTGTGTCTGTGTCTCTGCGTGTGTGTCTCTGTGTGTCTGCAACAGAGACACCAAGAGACAGAGACACACACACACAGAGCGAGTGTGGGTGTGGGTGTGAGTCCGAGTGTGGGTGTGGATGTGGCTGTGGATGTGTGTGATAGTGAGTGTGAGTGTGACAGTGAGTGTGAGTGTGAGTGTGATAGTGAGTGTGAGTGTGACAATGAATGTGAGTGTGATAGTGAGTGTGAGTGTGATAGTGAGTGTGAGTGTGACAGTGAGTGTGAGTGTGATAGTGAGTGTGAGTGTGACAGTGAGTGTGAGTGTGATAGTGCGTGTGAGAGTGAGTGTAATAGTGAGTGTGAGTGTGATAGTGAGTGTGATAGTGAGTGTGAGTGTGATAGTGAGTGTGACAGTGAGTGTGAGTGTGATAGTGAGTGTGAGTGTGATAGTGAGTGTGAGTGTGAATGTGAGTGAGTGTGTGGTTTATTGCACACACAGAGACACAGACACAACAGAGACACACACACACAGACACACACAGAGAGACACACACACAGACACACAGAGACACACACACAGACACACACAGACACACACAGAAACACACACAGAAACACAGAGACACACACACACAGACACAGAGATACACACACAGACACACACAGCAACAGAGACACAAAGACACAGAGACACAGACACACAGAGATACAGAGACACAACACAGAGACACACACAGACACACACACAGACACAGAGACACATACAGAGACACACACAGAGACACACACAAAGACACACACAGAGACACACACACAGACACACACATACACACAGAGAAACACACACAGAGACACACACAGAGACACACACACAGAGACACACACACAGAGACACACACAGAGACACACACAGACACACACACAAAGACACACACACAGACACAGAGACACACACAAAGACACACACAGAGACACACACAGAGACACAGAGACACACACAGAGACAGAGACACAGAGACACAGAGACACACACAGACACAGAGACACAGAGACGCACACAGAGACACACACAGAGACACAGATACACACACAGAGACACACACAGAGACACACACAGAGACACAACACAGAGTTGTGATAGCGGTAGACACCTCCGACTCTTTGATGAGTAGATGACGACAGTGCGGCGACAGTGCCACGGCAGTGCCGCAGCAGTGCCGCAGCAGTGCCGCGACAGTGCCACGACAGTGCCGCGACATCGGCTGTCGTCGCCTGTCGTCAAAGTTTTTCAACATGTCCAAAACGCCGACGACAATCCGGCGACAGGCGAGAAAAGGGAGGTCATGCAGAGGTGTCGCGGCGACAATCAGGCGACAGTCAGGCGACAATCAGGCGACACCCGACGACAGACCAGAAGTCGCTGTTGCTGGGCTGTCGTCGAGGCTTGTCGTCGTAGTGTGACAGCCACATTATGGTGTCAGAATTTGTACAGCATGTTTTCACCGCAAAGCTTGCCATTTATAATTTAAAAAGCTACTTCAAACTAAAACGCATGGGACATTATAACGAACAACCTGATAAAGTTATTTCCAAAAATACCAGATATGCAAAACCATGGCACTAGGCACCCTTAACCGGGAAGAATAATCAGTGTGGCAGTGTGTGTGGATCACGTGGTCTAGCCGACACTTTGCATGACTATAACCTTATAAGTGAATGGGTGAATGATGGTGACTTAGCGCCACGGTAGTAGTAGAGACCACATCCACAATGAAAAAAAGGCCTCTGAGCTGGGCCTGACCTGGTCTGGTCCCCCCTCCCTTTACTGCATCACCCACACTGGACGCGGTAGCCGAATGGGTAGAGTGCAGGCTTACATTGCGGAAGATTGGGAGTTTGAATCCCAGCTGAGTCAAATCAATGACATAAAAGTTTATACATGTTGTTAACTAGCGTGGTGCTCAGCATTAATAGGATAGGACTAGGACTGGTTAGCTCAGTATCAGGATAATGTGGCTGTGTGGGATATATTGGGTCATAGTGCTGGTGGCCTGGTCTCACAGTGGGGCAGCACTATAAAAGTTGCCATGAGTGCACACTGTCACAAGTCGGCACCTATCCTGATGACCTTAGATGTTGCTAGGATGTAAAACAACAACAAACAAATAAGCTTCACCCACTCTATCAGCATGTAGACCGTCACTCTCCTCCTGTTTCACTTGTCTATCCACTGCCTATCTTACACTAAAACCTCCACAGCCACCGAACTTACATGTTCTTACATGTTCCCACATTTACCCCATGTATCAGATCAGAATCAAACCAATGAAGCTAACTGTTAAATATGTGCTTGGGTTATTCTCAAATACTAGGCACCACATATTTGGTCTCTATTTTACTATGCTGATAAGTAAGTCTTTATTTTATTGATAGCAAGTCAAATAATTATTGTAGCCTCTGTCTACATGTCTTGAATTTATCCCACAAAATCAAAATTATAATTGTATGATTTTGACCTAGAGGGAAAATGTGAGAATTTACACATTGACACCATACATGTAGCCAAACCTTTTCTCAACTTATTTTTCAAATTTTTTCTTGTAAGTCATAACCTTGTCTGCTTAACAATAATCAATAAAATCTTGTTTGACTATGTTGTATATGTGAAAATGAGGTTATGGATGTGTCTTTTCATGCTACACGAGTGATATTAATGTATTGCTCAATTTGAATAAGTCCTAATTCAGGAAGTGAAACTAATTTTTTTCAACTCTGACATATGCACAACATGCAAACCTTCATAGGACATTGGATTAGGCTATTGTTTGGAATGAGTTTTGCTATTATTTAGAAGGTTTTCACTTTTGGTTTCCATGTCACACTTCTATGCCCAGATTTGGGTAATGACCCACTTACACTAAAGTCACCCATCATGTGGCCGTTATCTATCAGCACGATCAGCAATATAAAATTACCAAGATGCATGTTCTGTTATCACTCATCCCATTCTCATTTCTTAGTTTATTCATCAGTAAAAATAAATTTGAATAAATGGCAACAGTACCTCTGCGCTGACAAATTGTGTTATTCTGAAGAATCAAAATTACCCCCCCCACCCCCCCAAACACACAACCCCCCCCCCCAACTCCAAAAAAAAACCGACATGATTTCAGCCATGGCCTGCATTGGTAGCAATAAGGTAATCTGCAGGTTGAAATGCAGCAGCACTTGTTGTCAGAATAAACAAGCAAATCAACCAACGCGATATTAAGTTCTTGAAATGTCAAATATTTAAACTGTCTAGACACGAGAGCTAGGCCTGCCTCACCGACATTGAGTATAACACAGCCTCTCAACCATACATTTATTGCACATGCGCCACTTTGATGTAGAGTTACTGTCCGCTTCGTGAAATGGCACTAGTGCCATATGCCGCCATCAGAAGGCACCGTCACAGCTAATGACAACAGGTATGCGAGATATAGCCAGTAAAGCATTTGGCAAGATAACAGTCGAAAGTCTGTAGCAAATAATGCAATAGATAAATAATGTTTATAAATAGACATGTTTTTATATACATGTTGGCAACACGAAGCTGTTAGGGAGTGGGTAGGTCGCACAGTACAGCGTAGCACAGCATTCGGAAAGAAGCAGGTGCTAATTAGGAAGCAGGAAAACAGTATTTCACCAACCTAAAGCCCCAGTCAGACCTCACCGGATTGAGGAACCGGATAGAAAACGGACACTGTCCGGTGAAATACGGCAATGGACGGTTTATATACAGTTGGCATCCGGCGTGTCCGTTCTGTGTCCGGTGGTGTCCGGTGTGTACGGCAGCAAGTTTTGAACATGCACAAAACTTGTACTGGACACTGCCAGACTGATGTGCGGTTGATGTCCGGTTTAAGTCCGTTTTGTCCGTTTCATGTCCAGTACCCATCCGTTACATCCCCAGTTTGCTTCCTACAGTGTCCGTTGACGGTGCTCAGGGAATTTGGTCCGTCGGTTTTCGGCGCGTCTGTGATCAGTCCGGTAGGTGTCCGATTGGTGTCCGGTCCGTCCGTTAGACATTCGGTTGTCATCCGGTTATCGTTCGGTTATCGTTTGGTGGCTATTCGTTAATGTACGTTCCTTGTCTGTTTAGCGTTCATTTCGTCCAGTACATTTCGGTACATTTCGGTACATTTTGATACCGAACTCCACCGGACTAGAAAGTTCTTTTTCCGGTGGTGTCCGGTAAGGTCTAACTGGGCCTTAAAAGATCGAGAGAATTTTCTAAGAACAAAGGTTGCGAGGTCATCTGATGTATTCCGTGTGCACTCACGACCATCATTCAAGACCGAAATGTTGTTCAAATGACTTCATACCCCGACCTCACAAAATCACAGCAAAATCCCTCTACTAATACTAGAGTATCACCATTATCACCAAAGTGTCACAGACATGGCACCAACAAAACTAACATGATTAAGGCTAACCATTAACAGGTAAGATGACAAGGCTAAATTGAGACTATTGCTGTTCAGCGATGAAAACAAGCTGCAATGCGGCTTATTAGGGTAAATAAGCTATCACACAAAGAGAGACAGAGAGAGAGACAGACAGAGAGAGAGAGACAGAGAGAGAGAGACAGAGAGAGAAGAGGGCAAGTGGTGCAGCCGAGGTGATACTGATAGCAGGGGCGTTAAGAGGTGCGGCCGCAGATTGAATGCGCATGTGTGTGCGCATATGCATGCATGACTGGAGAAGGGCCGTGCCCATAGTTGAACATGCCCATATAAATGTGCGCGTGCCCTGTATGTGAACATTTCAGGGGCGGGAAGGCGGGCGGCACTGCCCAGAAATGGTGTTGATAAATTTAGCGCGGGTAATCTGAATCTGGGCATTTCCGCATTTCCGGTTTTCTGATGGAGGGGACCTGAAGTTGCTTTATCCAATGAAACCATTTGTTTGTTTCTTTATTGTTGATTTACATCCTAGCAACATCTATGGTCATATGAGGATGGATACAGTGTGCACTCATGGCGACTTTATAGTGCTGCCCACTGGAAGAGCAGGTCACTGGCACCATGCCCCGATATCCCACGCAGTCACATTATCCTGATATTATGCAAGCCAGTCCTTGTTATATCCTATTAATGGCAGGCACCAGGCTAGGTAACATGTTTCAATGTTATAAGTCATTGGTTTGATTGGGCTGGGATTCGAACTCCGACCTTCCGCACGGGAAGCCAGCGCTATACCGATGAGGCCACCGCGTCCGGTCCGGTGAAACCATGACATGTTCTAAAACTGAAGCATGTGCCTAACTTTGATCCTACATATCCAACATAGATACTGTAGTGGTCTGTACTGACCTCTCAGGCAAGGAGCCACATAGACAGGTAGGCATGGGTAGTGTGTTGAGATCAGGGAGCCTAGGTGGTGTAATGGTTAGCACACTAGCCCAGAATGCAAAGAGATGTGGGTTTGAGTCCCACTCTAGGCGCAATGGTTCCCATTTTTATCACCCCCACGATACTGGTTCCATGACCAGGACCCCATACAAGCCATGTGCTGTATGATTGTTGAACCTATTATCTGTAAATGCATTGCATGTATGTATGGAATTGTAAGCATTAAAAGACTTACAATTCCAGGGGGACGAGTGTAGTGGTCTGCACTGACCTCACAGGCAAGGAGCCGCATAGACAGGTAGGCATGGGTAGTGTGTTGAGATCAGGGAGTCTAGGTGGTGTAATGGTTAGCACACTGGCCCAGAATGCAAAGAAATGTGGGTTCGAGTCCCACTTTAGGCACAATATTTCCCATTTTCATCACCCCCATGACAATACCAACAAACATATATTACTGCATAAAGGACTATTACGTCGATTCATTATAACCTCTTCTCACTGCTGCCTATTATGTCCAATATTTCGGTCTGCATACGAGTTTTATTTTTGCATGTGTGAGTATGAT
The DNA here is from genome assembly GCA_030323885.1 of Branchipolynoe longqiensis. NCBI lineage: Eukaryota > Metazoa > Annelida > Polychaeta > Phyllodocida > Polynoidae > Branchipolynoe > Branchipolynoe longqiensis. The sequence goes on from CM059191.1 coordinate 25,906,102, forward strand.
AATTGATTTTACTTTAGCATGAAGTAACTTATTTTAAAGGGCTAACTTACGGGATATTTGAGAATGAAAACAGACCAAGATAGATTAGGTTAATAACGAGATAGATGAGATACCACGGCGATCTATTGACATGCTAAAGGAAGCCTGAGAAAGACAAGCCAGACCAGGCCAAGCCAAGCCAAGCCAAGCCAAGCCAAGCCAAGCCAAGCCAAGCCAAGCCAAGCCAAGCCAAGCCAACCCAACCCAAGCCAAGCTAAACTAAGCTAAGCTAAGCTAAGCTAAGCTAAGCCAAACCAACCCAACCCAAAACAAGCCAAGCCAAGCCAAACTAAGCTAAGCTAAGCCAGACTAAGCCAAACAATGCTAAGTTAAGCAAACACCCCCTTCCCGTCACCACACAGAAAACACACACACAACCACTCGAATAGGCAACCATCACAGATGCCGCCAGCTGCGACTACCGGCTTCCTCCTCTGCCCTCCCTCCTCCTCCCGTCTCACCACCCTTCCCCCAATCACTGTTGACCCTTTGTCCCGACCATCACGCGCGCCGCCGGCCCCAGAGACCCCTCACGCCGCGTCGCGCCACCCCGCCGACCCGTTTAAAAGCACACACACTGGGCGGACCAGCCGACCAGCCGCCGCACTCCACACCCGCCGAGTCTCGGAGCAACTCGGCCGAGCTGTTCGTGGCGGAAACAACCAAAGCGGGCGAGTTGATTACAAGACCCTTCCCGCATTGCCGCCCTCCCGCCGCTCTTCGTCCCCTCCAACCGGCCCCCCCCCGCCCGATTTGTTTCCTTTTTGTTGTTATATATATAGTTTATTTCTTTGAATGAAGTATTTTTTCAGCGCCGTGGCACTGGTCTTCCTGCCATGTTTTGTTTGTTTGTTTGTTGTTTTACGTCCTAGCAACATCTAAGGTCATATTAGGACGGGTACCAACTTGTGACAGTGCGCACTCATGCCACCTTTATAGTGATATCCCACTGGGAAACCAGGCCGCTGGCACCATGACCTGATATCCCACTCAGTCACATTATCCTATCCTGACACTGAGCCAACCGGTCCCTGCCCTATCCTAATAATGCCGAGCGCCTGGGTAGGAAGTGATAAGTATCAATTTTTAATGTCATTGGTTCAAACACGTACTGTGACAATAACATTATTTACACTATATGTATATGTATTCTGATAGTCATCAGCAGTTAGCTCAAGTGAGCCGAAATAACAATATTAATCATTCCAAGAATTACATATGGCATAGTTGGACAATTCACATATGAGAAACATAATTATATGTTGTACACATAGATACATACATCAGGGATGAAAGTGGTCTCCGGGAAGAAAAGTGGAAATGCGGATATTCTCCCATCGGTTTAGCATTGTCAGGGAATCGCGGAAAATTCCCGGAAGTTGGGTTTCATCTATATTGGTATACGCTGATAGTGCTGCGCCGTTTGAAGCACATACTAGTACTAATAGTAGTATACGCTGATAGTGCTGCACCATTTGAAGCATTTATTAGTAGTATACGCTGATCATTCCGCGGGATTGCAGTAGGGGCCTCCAGGAAGAATCCCGGAAATCCGCGATATCGCGGAGATCTTTCATCCCTGATACATACATAATTACTTACATCCACGGAAACTGGCGGATGGCGGAAACTGCGACACCGGTACAACTTTAGAGTAGAGTGTGAAGCCAGTCGGCCGGAGCACGGCGTAACTCAACGTGAACACAACGGACATCTATAGTAGTGTTTTCAATTAAAGTTGCATAGTCCGATTGCTTTGAGCTTCTACAATAATTCTAAAGAACATTACAGTAAAACCTCCCTAACCGACCACCTCCACAGATCGACCCCTCCCCTATATCGATCGCTGTATTTGGGTCCCAACAATACCAGTGTAACCATATTCAAACTCCCTAAACATACCACCTCCCTAAATCGACCATTTAAAGTCGGAACCAAGGCCGGTCGATTTAGAGAGGTTTTACTGTATTCGGTTACTCATTATAATCTACTTTCCATTAATTTGAACTCATACATTAAAGGTTTAAACCGAACGCGGTGGCCGAATTGGTAGAGCGCAGGGTTCGATTCCCGGTCGAGTCAAACCAATACCTTGCAACATTGATACCTGTCGCTTCCTAGCTTAGCCCTTGGCATTAATAGGATATGACAAGGACTGGTTAGGCTCAGTGATCAGGATAATGAGACTGAGTGGGATATTGGGCCATGGTGCTGGTGGCCAGTGGAGTAGCACTATAAAGGCACCATGAGTGTGCACTGTCACAAGTCGGTACCCATCCTGATATGACTTTAGATGTTGCCCGGACAGACCAATCAAAGGTTTAATATTTTAGACATAGGCTTTGTTTACCCTTGATAGCAGAACACAGGAGTAGCAAACTGAAATGAACGTTTAATGTAGGGTCAAATCTAGGTAACTGTTTTGGGTCTCAAAAATTTGACGTTTTCATCGGACTATTACAGCTGTAATTTCGCTTAGAATATTTCGGTTATTCCCGTCATCGATTCTTAGTAACAAGCCACACGCAGACTGACAACCGTTGGCTGGCAATCGACTTTCCGAACCACCGCTGGCCGGGAGCAACAGGAAGTTTTTCCTCCAGAATACTCAGGTTTGCTTCCTTCTAATTTCAAATCATTGATGCTCTCGCATTATTCGATACAAATCTTTCATCATGTCCCGCCCCTCCCCCATGCCAGCAAGAAAAATCACAGCTGTCGAAACATCGATTTCTGTGTTTCAAATCGACTAACATGCGCCTAGTGAAATTCATTGTTTCCCGTTAGAATGTCGAGTTTGAATGTTAAATTACTTTTCAATTTAATTTATATTAAATTAAATAGCAAGTCAGGTACAATAGTGGTGCGTAAAAGCAACAACAAAAACAATACTACAATTATTAATACAACATACATATATATACACATGAACCCAATGAGCTTGACTTCAGAATGCCGGTATACTAATAACTTTGCTCTACAAGTTTTGGAATTGTTAGCAACAAGGCCCTACTACTGACAAAAGCGACAGCAGTCAGTGTGATCCAAAACACTTGCGACAAAACTGTGAGAGCAGAAAATTGGCTCCTTTCTGGCTTCCGAATGAGCGACTCACCCCTCGCGGCGTGTCACGGGGCGTGTCGGAATGAGCTGCTCCATGAACAACTCGATGTACATAGCGGGCGAGAGGAGAGGGGGGGG